>CAUJRU010003054.1:0-57975 GCA_963277665.1 Viscum album
AGTGTATGTATTCAAGTGGGCTGACAGCATTGAAATAAGACCTATTGAAACTCACCCTCTTGGATTTTCTCATCACACAATCTCTGGAAAATGAAAGATTTATAGTTGTGATGATACTCAAATAGCCCTTGGTTGTTGTGTTTTTTCTAAGACTTTGGAGCTGAAATTCCCTATCTTATATTCCTATAGTATATTATGTTTCATTAAAGGAAGGGGACCAACCATACATTAAGTAAGGTGATGATGGATTGATTATCTAACTCTACAATAATGGATAATATTCCCTCAACCTTGCACCTATTATTTTTTCCTAAGAATACATCTACTTCTCTCTTTTTGACCAACTCTAAAAATGACTCTCTCTTTTGGAAAATATGAAAAGAACAACTACATTCTAGGACCCACTCTTGATTGAGTGTATAAAGGGACACATTAAATATTTAAACAAATGTCATATCCTGAATCAATCAGAAAATACAACTTAGTGGGCTGTTTGAATTCTAACTCACGCATGAGTTTCCTATGCTCGGGCATAATGTGCTCTGGTTTACCATAGTGAAAACATATTACTTTTCTATCCATAGATCTTGTCCTAGATTTGGGTTATTTATTAATCTTATTTTTGTCAGTACTAAATTTTTTTTTTCTTACCTTTAGTTTAAGGTCTCCCCCTTGTGAAAAACTCTTATCCTCACCTTTTATTTTTGTTCTAGAATGCAATTTCTTAGATAGATGGGCTGATTTGATATCTTCTAATGTTAAATAGACACAACCATACATCATGGTCGTAACAAGTGTTTTATATCTATTTTCAAGAGTGATTAATATTATCATTTCTGGATCCTCATCATCTACATAAACATTAATATTGTCTAAATCTAACATGAATTTATTAACCTCTTCTAAATGGTTTCTTATAGTTGTACTGGGATTCATTTTGAATGTCAATATACAGTTTTTCTTGTAAATTTTTCCTACAAATGAGTCAATCAGGTATAATTTTTCATGTTTAAGCCAAACTCCCTCATTGGTATAATCTTAAGAAACTTCTATAAGGGAATTATCAACAACGTAAAGTAATAGGCAGTAAAGTGGCATAACAAGTATACCTAGGGAAATTCTTGGTATTCATCAATGGTCTGGTCGGTTTCATTAATAGTCATAATGGGTTTCATAGGCCTATATAGGAAATCAATGAAACCTTATTGTATTTTCAAGGATCTCATTTAGGGGGGGTGTGCTGAGGCAGGGGGAGGGGTGTGTGCAGGTGGGGGGGAAAGGGGAGGGAGCAGAGGGAGGGGGTTTGCATGTGGGGGGAAGGGGGCAGGGGGTGTGCAGGTGGGGGGCAGGGGGCAGGGAGAGGGGGCAGGGGGGGTGTGCAGGTGGGGGGGCAGGGGGAGGGGGGTGTGCAGGTGGGGGGCAGGGGAGGGGCAGGGGGTTTGTATGTGGGGGAAGGGGGCAGGAGAGGGGGCAGGGGGTGTGCTGGTGGGGGGCAGGGGGTGTGCTGGGGTAGGGGGAGGGGGGTGTGCAGGTGGGGGGGGGGGGCAGGTGGGGGGGCAGGGTGAGGGGGGTGTGCAGGTGGGGGGAAAGGGATAGGGAGAGGGGGCAGGGGGGTGTGCAGGTGGGGGAAGGGGGTATGCTGGGGCAGGGGGAGGGGTGTGTGTAGGTGGGGGCAGGGGGTGTGTAGGTGGGGGGCTGGGGGCAGGGAGAGGGGGCAGTGGGGGTGTGCAGGTGGCGGCGTAGGGGGCAAGGAGAAATTCTCATTTTCTTCCTTATTTTTTTTCTCCCAAATAAATCTAAACAATTGTTTTTTCTTTAATCTTAATTATTTTTTTCTACAAATGTTTTTAAATTCATGGAAACATTGATTTTATTTATATCCTATGTTATATTTATATTCCTATCTATATTTTTTTCAAAATAATGAAAGTATTTCTAACCATGCTTTTGTTCTCTCCAGGCTTCAAAATACTTGTGGAATATACTATGGTGGACGTGTTTATGTTCTGATGGAATGGTGAGTTTGGTGTTTATATAGATTCAAATTTATTAATAGGTTTATATTTTTTCACATTGGTTCATATTTTTTCAATAGGGTCTTTTTTCTATATAGAATCCTATTTTTTTGTTCTTACAGTATACTATTTTTTAAAATTTTCAGAGTACATTTTTTTATAATTGACACCAATTTAATATATAGGTTCATATTTTTTTGTTCTTACAGTATACTGTATGAATCTTCTTTTAAAGTGATTTTGATTAAGTGGTTCTAGATACATGTCTTTATTTCATTTTTTGGAGAATTTGTAGGATCTTAATCATGTCTTTATTATGATTTTCTTGCACTGTAAAGGATTTAACAAGATTTCCTTAAGTTATATCACTGGTTTTTGATGATCAATTTTGTTGGTTGCTTCCACTATTTTTGAATCTTATTATTTGGAATATTTACGGAAACTTCAAGTTCATAGAAAGTGTTTTCAAGTTTAAAGTTTTGGAGCTATGAGTATAATGAAAATTATTAGTAATATGTAGAGATCGATTCAAGACGAGGAAGATGCATTGACCTAGAAAAATCTTCCAACCGTAGAATCAGTGTAGGTGCGCCAATGGCTAGGACTAGAAAAATATCTTCAATTTTTAATTGGAATAGTGTCTCAATGCAGGCTCACTAATATAAAAGTAATGGTATTTAATTCTTTTTACGGATTCTGATGTGTGGATTCTTTTGATTTCAGGAGTTCAGTTAGCATCGGAAAACATGTATTTTTATAGGAAGGTATCGGTTCAATGATTATGTTCTTCTTGAATTTTACTTGACAATACTTGAATTTGGCTACAATGGGCAGGTTGGGTTGTTTTGGTTGTTTTTTTTCTATGCACTAATGTTCAATTTCTAAAGTTTTTTTCAGCAATCAAGGTTTTTATTTTTCATCTTCATCTTCAATGTCAATGACTTAATTTAAACCTATATAAATCAAGATCTGCGAAGAAGGTGTTCTATCCTCATTTAATGAATTTTTTTTCTTTATATACATGATAAAATATTTACAGTTATTTTATTTTTTTCTAATTTTTTTCTCAGTGCATGGGAATATAGAAATTGGAATTGGAAATGAAGGTAGGTAATTTGTCCTAAAATCTTGAATTCATCCTCCCTTCCATCCAACATATGAATTCATCTGATTTTTTTCACTATTTACTCCCTTATATATTTTTTTTATGCACTAAAAACCTTCCTAAAATAGCCTACATGTCCAGATCTCCGCAACAGGTGTTTTTTCCTAAAATTTTGGATTAACCTCCCTTCCATCCATCATTTTTTATTTTCATTTACACACTATATGAATACAGGTAGTTTTTCCTAAAATTGTGGAGTTTAACCTCCCTCCCTTTCATCCTACATATGAATGCACGTAATTTTTTCACTATTGAATCCACTATGTATTGTTTTTTAATTGTATTTCTTTAAATGCATACAGTACATTATTATTATAAAAAAATAAATGTATGCATACTCCGTTAACATGTTTCTAATTAATAATAATTCTTTACAATTAATAATATTAACACCTTGAGATTATTTCTACAAAATGTCATTGTTTTTATATTATAACTATTGTCTTACTGTTTATGACATTAGTTTTATTCTTCTTTAATTGCATATCAATTGTCAATTTATGTGTTTTAATGCTAGTGGGGGAAGGGTCTGTGCATGGGGGAGGGGGCTGGTGGGGGATGGGGCTGGGTAGGGGGGTGGAGGAGGTGGGAGGGGGAGGTGCTGGGAAGGGGTGGGAGGAGAAGTAGGGGAGGGGACAAGCTGGGCATGGGGGAGGGGAGGGGGTAGGGGGAGGTGCTGGGAAATGGTGGGAGATTATTCTGGTTAGGGGAGGGGAGGGCTGGGGTAGGGGGTGTAAAGGGGAGGGGAGCAGCTAGGCATGGGGGAGGGGAGGGGCGGGAGAGAGTGCAGGGCCTTCGGAGAAGTGGGGAGGGGCTGGTGGGGATGTGGCTGGGAAGGGGGGAGGGGATTTGGTGGGGGATGGTGCTAGGAAGGGGGTGTAAAGGGGAGGGGAGTGGCTAGGCATGGGGGAGGGGAGGGGGAAGGGCAAGGCCTACGGAGAAGTGGGGGATGTGGTTGGGCAGGGGAGAGGGTCCTCATGGGGGATGGTGTTGGGAATGGGGGAGGGGGGATGTGTTGGTCGGAGAGTGATGGCAAGAGGGGGGGTGAATTGCCTTTTAAAAAAATTAATTAACAATTTAAAAACAATTTATAAATGCAGCAGAAATAAAAAGGGGCAAGACACAATTTGATAACGGAGTTCGGCTTAAACCAAATCCTACGTCTCCACTCCCAACTCAACCGTTGAGAGATTTACTTCAGCTTTCTTTTTAATGGTTGTAGCAAGAAACCCACTAGTCGTTTTAAGGTAGGCTAGATCACCTTCGTACAGCTTGCTTTTTTATGATGGTTGTAGCAATAAAACGAAAAATGAAAGTGAGGAAGAAAAGGATGGTTTGTTTTAATACAAACCAAATGAATAACTCAACAATTGAAATAAATAAATTACAACAAACTTGAGGAAGCCTTGAGCGCCAAGAGTGTGAGAGTAGTTGATGTAGAGGCAGCCCAAGCTTCAAGGATGGAGATGGATCACAAGTAGCCTTAGAGATTTGTCGTTAGAGCTTAAAGAGATCAAAATATCATTCCAATGTATCGGGATTGTTCCCGGCATCCATCCTCGTCTATTTATAGGAGAAATATCCCCAAATACTTCAATATAGCCGTTGGAGGGCTTCCGGAGCCATTGGGGGTCAAAAGTACAAGTCTGGTCAAAGCCCGACGGCTAGTTGGACTGGGCTTACCGGCTTACCGGTGCTTGGCCACCGGCTGGCCGGTGCTCCAGACAGAAGGCAGAGCTTTCTGTCTGGGCTCCACCGGCTGGCCGGTGCTGGACCACCGCCTGGCCGGTGGTCGAGACAGAGAGCAAGCTCTCTGTCTGGTTCCACTGGCTGGCCGGTGGTCCAGACATCGGGTGGCCGGTGGTCTAGACAGAGAGCAAGCTCTCTGTCTGGTTCCACCGGCTGGCCGGTGGTCAGGCACCGGCTGACGGGTGGCACCTGGAAGAGAGCATTGCTTCTGCCAGAGACCACCGGCTGGCCAGTGGTAATCCACCGGTTGGCCGGTGGTAATCCACCAGTTGGCTGGTGGACTTAGAGAGTCCTTTTCCAGTCTTCTTGGGCCAACACTTTGGCTACCTTTTTCCTATCATCAAACAAACTTGAAAACAAGTTAGAACACGATGAGAGTGATTGTGATCATTAAAATCCAAGAGAGAGGGGTACAACAATCTCCCCCTATTTTTATGATCACAATCACAAATGAGAAAGCTTTTAAAAAGGATATTCCAAGTAAAAAGAAATAAGAAACTTGGACATGGAAAATTTTAGAGATCATACAAGAATTTCATAGATGTATCATTTATTGAAAATGATATTAATCTTGAAAGGATTGAAATAAAGAGAATGGTTTATTTTGAAAATGTAAGCATAGGTCATTTAAAAGAAACAACTGAAATCAATAACTTAACCATTTAAAAACAGATTTTTATGAAAGTAATAACTTAAAATTGAACTTTTAAAAAGAGCACTTAATTAAATGAAATAAGTAACTAAGTATGGAATAGAGAGTTTTTCTCCCCCTTTGGGATTATCAAAATAGGAGGAAAAGTATGAAAGGAAATTAGAAAAACAATAATAAGGAAGTAAGTAATGACAAAAAGGATTGATAGATAAGACAACTTGAATTTTATAAAAGATGAAACGTTACATAGAAAGTTCAAAATACAAATACAAAGACAAGTCAAAAAATAGGAAAGGCTCTATTCACTCCTAGAGGGCCAAGAGTGACGACGACGCCTGAAGGTCGGAGGAGCCGGAGGAGCCTGGACCGCCTCAAAGCGACGATCAAGAGAATCGATCTGAGAGTGGAGCTGATCAAACTGAGAGCTGAAGTAAGAAAACTGTAAGTCGAGCCGGGTCTCAATCTGATCCTGGAAGCGAAGGAATTGATCAGCCGTCACCGACAAGCTACCAGTATCAGCGGGGAGGGGGCACAGCCTCAGCAGGCTCCGGTGCATCATCACCCGCTCCATCTCCCTCATCAGCAACAGCAGCAGCAGCCTCACCTTCGCTGTCACCACTCCCTTCCTCTTCATCATCACCACTGTCCTCACTATCTGAAAGAGGATAGGCAGCGGCAATAGCAGGAGGCATGGCATGGGAATGAGGGTGTGAATGTGTCTGAGGGGCGTAAGCCTTGAGAAGGCCCTCCTTGTCAGTAATCCACTCCTGACGCCAAGGATGCCAACGAATGTTCATCCGTTGAACCATCATAAAATTGATGATGCTATCCTTCTTTGGCTGCTCGAAGGAGGTAGCACGGAGAGGGACATCAAGAAAGGTAAAGATTTTGGTCAACAAGCGCCCGTGAGGTAGAGTTTTGGACCGGCGCGGGTGCTCAGCCACATAAGACATGGCCCGGAACAGGAACCGGACCAAATTGAAATGAACACCTCTGGTGATATAAGAAAGAAGATAAATATCAATAAATTCCACCATATCGTGATCACCGATACGGGGTGCAAGGGTGGTCTGAATGAGGCGCTCAATGATGTGATGGTTAGGGGAGAGCTGGGAGAGCTTGACAATGGGATCGGTGGGCTGCCCTGTGAGATGCTCAAGAGCGACAGCAAGATCAAAATCAGGGTCCCGAGGAAACTCCCCCTGAGCAAATGCATGAGGTCCAACATGAGGAACCCCTAGCATCCTGGCAATCTCCAAAGAAGTGAAAGTGATGGGTTTCCCAATAGCAGTGGTAGAAATAGTATCGACGTCGTCAGAAACCGACCACGTCAGGTGAGCATAAAATTCTTTGACAAGAAGGGGATAAATAACATCCTTCTCAGGAGGTTCAAAAAAAGAATGTCAGTGTTGATATTCAATGATGGAGAAAATCTCGAGACGAGCAGAAGAAAGCCAAGAATAATCAATTACTCTTCCAGGAAGAATGACTTTGTCATGCCAAATGTCCGGAAGTTGAGGGATTGAAGGAGGAGGAGGTTCTTCTTGAGCGATTCCCTTTCCCTTGCGTGAAGAGTGAGGACCCATGATGGCAAAAGGAAGAAAATTGAGAGAGATTGAGAGAAGAAGGAGTTTGAGAGAGCAAGGAGGAAGAAAGGAGGCTAGGGCAAGGAGGAGGCGCGGGTTAGGAGGGGCCGCACGAGTGAGAAAGAAGAAATGAAGGGGAAGGGTTTTATTTTTAAAATTAACCCTTCCTCCGGCAGGCCCAAAAAAGGAAAACCTGACACCACCGGTTAACCGGTGATGTACCACCGGTTGACCGGTGGTATTGAAATTCGTAAAAAATTAATATAAAATAAAAAAGAGTTTAAATAACTTAAAAAAATATATAATCAATCCAAAAAGAGTCAAATATTTAATAGTGCTCATTGACGAATCATTCCTAACTCCCCCTTAATAAAATCAAAACGTTCAACCGGGAGCGGTTTGGTAAAAAATATCAGCTAATTGGAAATCAGTAGAAATGAAGTCCAAAGTGATATCCCCTTTTTGAAAATGGTCACGAAGGAAATGATTCCTTAAATCTATATGCTTTGTCCTAGAATATTGTATTGGATTCTTAGAAATACTAATGGCACTAGTGTTGTCACACCGTATAGGGACATGATCGTAGGAAAGGCCATAATACAAGAGAGTGTGCTGCATCCAAATAATTTGGGCACAACAATTACCAGCTGCTACGTACTCGGCCTCGGCAGTAGAAAGAGCAACACAGTTTTGCTTTTTGCTACTCCATGAAACAAGGGACTTGCCTAGCAGATGACAGGTTCCACTAGTACTCTTACGATCTAATTGACATCCGCCAAAATCAGCATCCGAATATGAAGAAAGTTCGAAAGAAGTATTAGAAGGATAAAATAAACCAATGTTTTTGGATCCTTTTAAATACTTAAAAATTCTTTTGACCGATTTAAAATGAGATTCTTTGGGATTGGCTTGAAAACGAGCACAAAGACAAACACTGAACATGATGTCAGGACGGGTCGTAGTTAGGTAAAGTAGACTCCCAATCATACTCCTATAAAGCTTGTTATCAACCGGTTTCCCGGCTTCATATAACGTAAGTTTACAAGAAGTACTCATGGGGGTACTAATTTCCTTTACTTGATCCATACCAAAACGGCTTAAAAGTTCGTTTGTGTATTTTCCTTGGTTTAGAAAAATACCATTTGAATTTTGAAGGATTTGAAAACCAAGGAAAAATTTTAATTCCCCCATAAAGCTCATTTCAAATTCTTTTCTCATTAAATCTGAAAAATCAGTACAAAGTGATTCTTTGGTTGAACCAAAGATAACGTCATCAACGTAAATTTGGACAATTAAAAGATTTTTGGAAGTGTGTTTTAAAAATAAGGTACAATCAGCTTGACCCATTTTAAAATCATTTTCTAAAAGAAATTTTGTTAACTGCTCATACCAAGCCCGAGGGGCTTGTTTTAAGCCATATAGAGCCTTGGTTAACTTAAAAACATGATTTGGAAATTTTGGATCTTCAAAACCGGGGGGTTGTTCAACAAAGATTTTTTCTGAAATAAAACCATTTAAAAAAGCACTTTTAACATCCATTTGAAAAAGTTTGAAATTTAAGTGAGTGGCGAATTCCAACAAGATCCTAATGGATTCCAATATAGCAACGGGCGCAAAGGTTTCACCATAATCAATTCCTTCTTCTTGATTATAGCCCTTATATACTAGGCGAGCCTTGTTCCGGGTTATATTTCCTTGATCATCAGGTTTGTTCCTAAAAACCCATTTAGTGCCAATAATTGGATGATCATTGGGTCTTTCAACAAGAGTTCAAACATCATTTCTAGAGAATTGATTTAGTTCCTATTGCATTGCAAGAACCCAATTCTCATCATTAATGGCATCATCAATGGTTTGAGGCTCTAGTTGAGAAAGAAAGGCTTGATGTTCAACCTCGTTGAGGATTGATCTTCTAGTTCGAGTACCGGCTTGAAGATCACCTATAACATTTTCTAAAGGATGGTCTCTAGAAGGTTTCCAAACCTTAGGCAAGGTGGAAGGAGAAGAAGGTGAATAGGGTTCTTGATGGTCATCCTCCTTGGGAGGAGAAGAGGAATCATTCAAATGAAGATTATCAAGCATATCTTCAACATCTTCAATGACCGGGTGAGGTTTAGGAAGAGTTTCATCAAATTTGACATGAGATGATTCTTCGATGGTTTTTGAACGTTTATTGAAGACATGATAGGATTTGCTTGAGTTGGAGTATCCAAGAAAAATACCTTCATCGGATTTGGCATCAAATTTCCCTAGGTTATCTTTTGTGTTAAGGATAAAGCATTTACAACCAAACACTTTAAAATAACCAACTTTGGTCAATTTGCCTTTCCAAAGTTCATAGGGGGTTTTCTTAAGAAGGGGTCTTACAAGGACTCTATTGATAGTATAACAAGAAGTGTTTACCGCCTTGACCCAGAAATATTGAGGAAGAATTAATTCACTAAGGAGGTTTCGAGCAATTTCTTGGAGAGTTCGGTTTCTCCTTTCAACCACTCCATTTTGTTGTGGAGTCCTAGGGGAAGAGAAGGTGTGATTGTATCCTTGAGAGGAACACAATTCATCGAATTCTTTGTTCTCGAATTCACCACCATGGTCACTACGGAGCGATATAATTTTATATCCTTTTTCGTTTTCTACTTTCCTAGAGAATTTCAAAAAGGTTCTACAAGCATCATTTTTATGAGCTAAAAAGAAAACCCAAGTGAAACGAGAAAAGTCATCTACTAGAACAAAGGTATAGGATTTTCCACCTAGACTTGCTACAGGGGTAGGACCAAAAAGATCAAGATGAAGGAGCTCAAGAGATTTTGAAGTGGACACTTCCTTCTTAGATTTGAAAGAAGATTTGTGTTGCTTGCCAAGTTGGCATGGCTCACAAATCAAATCTTTCTTAAACATAAGTTTAGGAAGGTCACGGATGAGCTTGTTCTTATTAAGCTTTAGAAGAGAATGAGAGCTACAATGCCCCAACCTTCTATGCCAAATCCAAGACTCATTGTCAAGAGCACTTAAACATTTAACATTTTGGCTAGCTAAAGACTTTAAATCAATAATGTAAACATTTTGAAAATGGGAAGCAGAAAATATCAATTTGTTTTGAAAATCAAACACATTGCATAAATCATTTTGAAAATTCACCGAAAAACCACTATCACAAAGTTGACTAATGCTAATTAAATTATGTTTTAAACCTTTAACAAATAAAACATCTTTAATTAAGGAGGATCTACCAAAACCAATGGTACCTATTCCAACGATCTTGCTTTTTGAATTGTCACCGAAGGTGACGTATCCTCCATCGAATTCTTCAAGGGAGTTGAACTCGGAGGGATCGCCACACATGTGCCTCGAGCATCCGCTGTCAAGATACCACGAGCCTTTCAAAGGCCTACTTCTTCGGTGTTTATCCTACAAAATCAAGAGAGAATAGATTTTGGTACCCATATAAGTTTGGGTCCGGAAAGATTAGCTAAAAGAGACTTTTGAACCCATACTTGTCTAGAGGGATACATCCTAAGATATTCATCCGAGTAGGTAATGATTTTGGGCGTCCATATCTAGCATTTTTACAATCGCATTCATAAATCATATGTCCGGTTTTTCTACAATAATTACAAAATTTATTTTGAGAGCTCCCCCTTACAAAAGTAGTGGGTGCTCTAGAAGAAGTGGCTTGCTTGTTAAATCCAAGTCCATGTGTGGTTCTAGCTGAATGTTGAGAACCTAGCAATTTGTCAAATTTTGTTCACCTTGGGTGAACTTGGCAAGAGATTCCCTTAAATATTTAATAGTTGAATTCAAAGAATCAACATTTGGAATATCTTGGACCTTAAGGGCAAGTTCCTCATTCTTTTTGAGAAGTTGATCTTTTTCAGAAATTAGAATTTTGTGTTTCTTTTCTAAGGCCAAAAATTTAGAGGTAAGTTCGTGAAAACCTTCCTATAATTGATCTCTCACATTTGGGAGACCTTCATAAGACATATCATTATTAAAATAAGAAGATGAGGAAGAGGAGTCGGAAGAAGATACCTCATCAAATGCCATTAGGCATTTTCCACCTTCATCGCTTGAGTCGCTTGAAGACATGGAGTCATCGCTTGCACTCCATGTTGACGCTTTGAAAGCCTTCTTGTTTTTCTTTTCCTTTAACCTTTTCTTGAAAAGAGAGCACTCCGGTTTGATGTGGCCTTTCTTTCCACATTCAAAGCATGTAACTTCTTTTTCTGCTTTTGGCTCTTCCTTTCGTGCCCTTTGAAAATTCTTCTTTTTATTCATGAACTTGCTCATTTTTCTTGCAAGTTGAGCAATCTCGGATCCGCTATCATCGGAGGAGCTTTCTTGCTTTGCTTTGAATGCTATGTTCTTTTGCTCCTTGAATATTTTACCTTCTTTATCGGCTTGCCTCTTCATGGTAATCTCATAGGTCATGAGTGATCCAATGAGTTCTTCAACCGGCATTTTCTTGACATCTTTCGCTTCTTGGATTGTCGTCACCTTTGGAGCCCATGAGCTTGGTAGGACCCAAAGAATCTTCTTGACCATAGTCTCTGTAGAAACATCATCTCCAAGAGACTTTCTCCCATTACACACATCAGTAAAGCGAGTAAACATTTCCGTAATATATTCGTGTGGGTGCATGGTGAAGCTTTCAAAGTCTTGACGATACATATCTAATCTAGTGTCTTTGACTTTGTTAGTGCCTTCATGGGTCACTTCCAAAAGCTTCCAAATTTCATGAGAAGTGGTGCAAGTAGAAATACGATTAAATTCATTACGGTCTAACCCACAATGAAGAGCATTCATGGCTTTGTCATCAAGCTCAAAATTAGCAATGTCTTCGGGGGTCCATTTAGACTCATATTTGCTAGAGAGAGTGTAGCCTTGCATAACAATTCTATATATAGGATAGTCAATACTTCTAAGAAATGTAATCATGCGAGTTTTCCAATAAGTGTAGTCAGTTCCATCAAAGAATGGAGCCCGAGTCATGGAATACCCTTCGGGTGCTTGTGAGGAAGAAGCCATCACTATGGATTTTAGGTTTGTAATCGGTTAAGGTATTACACAATCCGATCCCAATTGTTGGTCGGAGAGTGATGGCAAGAGGGGGGGGTGAATTTCCTTTTAAAAAAAATTAATTAACAATTTAAAAACAATTTATAAATGCAGCGGAAATAAAAAGGGGCAAGACACAATTTCATAACGGAGTTCGGCTTAAACCAAAGCCTACGTCTCCGCTCCCATCTCAACCGTTGAGAGATTTACTTCAGCTTGCTTTTTAATGGTTGTAGCAAGAAACCCAGTAGCCATTTTAAGGTAGGCTAGATCACCTTCGTACAACTTTCTTTTTTATGATGGTTGTAGCAAGAAACCCAAAAATGAAAGTGAGGAAGAAAAGGATGGTTTGTTTTAATACAAACCCAATGAATAACTGAACAATTGAAATAAATAAATTACAACAAACTTGAGGAAGCCTTGAGCGCCAAGAGTGTGAGAGTAGTTGATGTAGAGGCATCCCAAGCTTCAAGGATGGAGATGGATCACAAGTAGCCTTAGAGATTTGTCATTAGAGCTTCAAGAGATCAAAATATCATTCCAATGTATCGGGATTGTTCCCGGCATCCATCCTCATCTATTTATAGGAGAAATATCCCCAAATACTTCAATATAGCCGTTGGAGGGCTTCCAGAGCCGTTGGGGGTCAAAAGTACAAGTCTGGTCAAAGACCAACGACTAGTTTGACTGGGCTTACCGGCTGACCGGTGCTTGGTCACCGGCTGGCCGGTGCTCCAGACAGAAGGCAGAGCTTTCTGTCTGGGCTCCACCAGCTGGCCGGTGGTCCAGACACCGGATGGCCGGTGGTCGAGAGAGAGAGCAAGATCTCTGTCTAGTTCAACCGGTTGGCCGGTGGTCCAGACACCGGTTGGCCGGTGGCACCTGGCAGTAGGCAAGGCCTACTGTCTGGTTCCACCGGCGGGCTGGTGGTAAGGCACCGGCTGACCGGTGGCACCTGGCAGAGAGCATTGCTTCTGCCAGAGACCACTGGCTGGCCGGTGGTAATCCACCGGTTGGCCGGTGGAATCAGAGAGTCCTTTTCCAGTCTTCTTGGGCCAACTCTTTGGCAACCTTTTTCCTATCATCAAACAAACTTGAAAACAAGTTAGAACACGATGAGAGTAATTGTGATCATTAAAATCCAAGAGAGAGGGGTACAACAGGATGGTGTGTTTGGTTAGTTTAGTTTTTTTTTTCACGCCAATATTGATGGCATTAAGACATTCATCCATCATAAATTCAGCCCAAAGAGGATTTTTTTAACTAGAATGTGGTTATAATTGTTACTAGAATGTTATTATGTTGGCATTACGATTTAGACATGTGTAATGTTTTTTAATCAACTTTCTGGTTATTACGTTGGTGACTGAAATATAAGAATGATCAACCAGCATATGCATGTGGTGATTTTTATATATAGGTTTTTTATCATTGTTAGTGAATGTTAATCACTTAACCATTAATTTTACGATTCCCTGATTTTAACTTCTCTGTGAAGGTTCAATATCAACCTAGGGTGGGGGTGTATTGAAAGGAACTCCATACAAATATTCAAAGTACGTTCTTATTTAATGTTATGAATTACATTTGAATTGACTCATTGGATGGTTTATGTGAATGAAATTACACAACACATGAATATTGGATATCTTATACTTATGATTTTATGAGTAAAATAAAAAAATGATGTGAGGTTATTGGTGATATTCTCTAATGCATATTTCATAATTGAAAGAATTCATTGCAGTGTGTTATTGTTATTAAAAGGTAAAAAGATATAAACTGTTCAGTAGTTTCTACACGAGTCCACTAGATTGTAACAGAATAGATTTAATGGATGGATGGGTACTTTTGGTTAAGTTGCTTTGTCATTGCCTTCATTTTTACTCATTGCTAAAGTTTTGTATTAACTCTTTTTTTCTTGGTGCTTTTTTGCTCCTACAATTAAAACTACATTAGTTAGCTTTTCGATTTTTCAGGTTATGTTCGAAACGAGGCTAATTGAAATTATGGTGAGATTCAAATGGAAGAATGGTTTGGTTTGTTTAATTTTTAGGATCATTTTCCCTATCTCTGTTTGCACGGTCGTGTGATTTTTCAAGCATAGTAGAGGGAGAAAGTGGTGCTATTGTGTGTGTATGATATCTAAAAATGTTTTATGCATTTGTAACCTATTTCTACACACATGTACAGGTACCAGATTACTACCAACCAGCAACCACCAATACTTGTCTACTGCAGTGCCACAGGAACCCAATTTTGGAAGGTTTTTACTACCAAAATTTATTGAATTTAGTTTCATTCCAAAGGGGACACAATATACTATTACAGTACTCTGTTACTGTAATGTTTTTCACCCAACTCTTTGCTAAAGAAACAATGAATCAAAACAATTCGTTTTTGTTTCCATGTGTTCCATTGAAAATCAACTCTGAAACAATTGTTGTTCCAGTTTGAATGTTTCACTATTTATATTACTTCTTCATAATTGATATAAACTATTTTGTTTTATAAATAGTAATCTATAGTTAATAATTATTATTATTTTATAGTTACGTGCATCGCACGGGTAGAGTACTAGTTATAATTGAATGTGGATGGATCATGTATTGTAGGGGAGATAAGGGGATGTGGGTTGGTTTAGAACAATAGGGGCTTAGCATTAAAATTGAATGTGGATTCATCGTGTATTGCAGGGGAGATGAGGGGAGGTGGGTTGGTTCAGAACAATAGGGGCTTGGTGATTCTGTGTTTAAATTCCTTTTACTGAATGGGTACCTCCATTGGGGAGTGCGATGAATACATGCCTTATGTTGTGTAATATTTTCAATGAGGAGATTGATGAAGTAGAATCCTACTCAATTGTGTTGGTTCTGTAATTTCTGGAGAAGGTGGTGGTTCCATGGGATTTGGATTACATTGTATGGGGGTGCAGGTGTAGGGTGGGGGTGGTTTATGGGGAGAGGGGGTGTGCAGTGAGGAGGGCACAGGGGGGTGGGGTGTAAGGTGCAGGGGGTGGGACAGGGGAGGTGTGTAGGAGCAGGGGGTGGGGGTGCTCGTGCAGTCCTCCCAACAGCCAGCACGGTTCACCGTGCTGGTTTTTTTTTATGCAGTGGAAATCCCTATAGCCACGATTTAAAACCATGGCTATAGGGCTTCATCCACGGTAAATGTGGCCTTTATTAGCATCTATACGGCTGACCCTATAGCCACGGTTTGAAAACTGTGGCTTTAGGCCTATAGCCATGGTTCAAACCATGGCTATAGTGTCAGCCCTATAGCCACGCCAATACCAGCCACGGTTCATGAAATCGTGGTTATAACCTATAGCCACAGTTTTTGGGCCTATATCCATAGTTTAGAACCGTGGCTATAGCCTAAATTTCCAGAATTGTTACTTGATTTACTCTTTAATCATGGTAAATAAAAATAATTGTTGAAGTTACTATTCATAATGTCCAAAAATAAAAGTTTCTTATTTACACAATTTGGACCTTATAATTCCAAATATGGAATCCATTTTTTCAAATTTAAAACATATATGTTTAAGTAATTAATTTAAAATTAATTCTTGTTATCAAAACTAGAAAGCGGTTTTTTAAGACATAAAAACTATCAAAATATTGACATGTGTTTATGTCCAATTTAAAAGTGAAATTACATAAAATGACCAAATTTCTATTAAATTATAAAAACCTAAACTAATTAAACATTAAAACCAATTATAATGATAATATAACTATATAAATAAATTATATGAAAAGGTTGTTTTGAATTAAAATGCAGTGTTCTTCACTACTTAGTAAAATATGGATTTTATCGGAAAAATACCAAAATTTAAACTGAATTAAATTTTAATGTCCCAATTCTAAAGAAGAATTTAATTTTATCAAATATAACATATAAAAGTGAAAAAAATATATTTTTTAAAAGGTTTCTCTATCAAAATGTGGTAAAATAACCTTTTAAAAAATATTGTACTATTTTATCCTTAAAATTGGTTTCATTGTCATTTTAAGCCTCTAAAATTCCTTTGATAAATGTAAAAACATTTAAAAAATATGTAAAATTATAATATAGTTAAGTTTATTCATTCCTTCCAAAAAAATAGCTAAGAATTAAGTACCATTTAAAATAATAATATTATTGTTGTATTATTTTTGGTATAACTCAGTGTTGTGTGCAATGTAAGATTTGGGAGAAACCTGTGTTTTGGGTACATTATCATAAATACTATACCATTTAATCTAAAATTAATATTATCTTAAAAAATATTAATATATATGAAAATTTATTATTCTATCCATACTTGGGATGTTACATTATGTATCAATATTCTTAGTATGTCAATAGGTGAAGGCTGAAAGACAACATCCTAGAGAATTCATGAAATATCTTCCAATTACTACATATAAATGGGATGACATTACTATGTATTTTTTCACATGAATACCAAATATTCCAAGAATGAATTCTGCAATATGGGTAATTGTTGATTGACTCACAAAATCTAAACATTTCCTCACTATAATAGAGGATTTTCCACTAGACAGCCTTGCACGACCCTATGTTAATGAAGTTGTAGGACATTGTAAGATCTTGGATCTCCCATAAGATATGTTTTTGTTTAAATTTTAGTTTAAGTTCCTTATTTTGGTTAAATAAGTGTTTCCCCGAGTTCATGTGAAGATCTGGGGGTGTTTCGGGGGTTTGGGACATGAAAGAGGAAGAAAATGTGGTTTATGGGTATGTGGCATGGTTTGTGCAAGGTTAGTAAAACCTATAAATAAATACTCGGTAACTATGCAAGGGGTTATTTTCAGACAGTATCATCCACATAGACTTCAAACAATTTTTAAAACTATGTGGGTAAACCATGAAACTCATTAATTTTAAAAAAATTACAAAAAATCCATTACATAATTTTAAGTTCCACATAGGATTTTCCTCACGTCTTATACCTTGAACCTTAGTGATTACCCAAAAGCTTCAAGAGCTTCCATATTTCAATATTCTTCATCTTAGGGCCATTTGGAGTGCCTTAAGTTGTGGATCAAAGATTCAGGTGAGTCTAATCTCTCTCTTGCTTCTCTTTTTTGGTTAGGGTTCACATCTCTTCCTTCTCTCCATCTAAAACTCTAAAAACATTATTTTATGGTGATTTTTAGGTTAAGGATTCAAATTTAGGTTGAATTAGGATATAAGACCTTGATTATGAGTGTTTTCTCTAATGGATTCAAGGTAGGTGGTGTACATGTTATATCCCTTGGTTTTATTGTAGATCTGTTCATGTATGGTTATGTTATTGATTTTCACATGCTGTGTTCTTGGTTTCCTTTTTAAAGTTTTAACATAGTGGGTGTAAAATAAACCAATTTAACCCCTCATGATCCCCATGGTATTCATGGAGGATGAATTTAACAAATTAGGGCCACCCATGGGGTGTGTCGGCCCTCCTAATTGGGATAACGGTATTATAATGGGTGAAATTTACCCATGATGAGGTAGAGCCCTAGGAAATGTGGTAATTGGTTATGTAATGAGCTTTAAGGTAATTTTGGGTAGTTATGTCTAATATGGTTATGGGATAAGGAATTTTTTGGGTGGAATTTAAATGAGGTTATTGTGAATATTATAAGGCAATATGTTTACATTTGATCATACTTGGTGGGATATGTATTGGGAAAGTGGAATTGGGTTAAATGGTATATAATATAAATGTTAAATGTGTTAATATATTGTGAAATGATATTAACTGTAACACCTCAAGCTTCTACGGTATGCTTCTCTTTGAATAATGTGTTAGCGTGTGTTGTATGCAACACCGAGTTCTAACACACCATAACCAGTCAAACAAGCCGTTATGAATAGTAATACCTACTTTTTGAAATTATAAATATTTTATATTTCAAAATGGACTTCATTTTGGATTCAGAATATCGAATTTATCCTAAGGTGAAATTTTGGTACTTTTCGGATAACTTTAATATTTTGATGAATAGTGAAAATTACTAAATTTTAATTAAAAACAACTTTTTTAATAAAAATAATTAATAGTGATAAATTATGAATTTGAGTGGTTTTAAAGTATATTTAGAATATATATTTTTACCATTTAATATAATGTTGGTCATTGGACATAATTTTACAATTAAACCGAACATAAACAAGTGTCAATCTTTTGACAGTTATTATCTCTTAAAAACACGCTTTTTGTTTTAACAACGGGAATTAATTTTAAATTAATTTCTGCCACTTATGTGTTTTGAATTTGGAAAAATGGATTCCATATTTGGAATCAGGATGGTCAAATTGTTTAAATAGTTAACTTTTATTTTTAGACATTTTGAATAATTACTGCGGTAAATATTTTATTTACCATGGTTAAGGGTAAATCCAATAAATATGGGTTAAAAAATAATATTATAATAATACTAAATTACCCTTAAACGTGTCCTAACCTTATTGGTTGATACATGTTCGACCATAGGCATATTTGGGTCGATTTTGGGACCCCATGGAGCTACTTGTAGGTGATAGGGACACTTTATTTTAATTAAGTTAAAATGAATACAAAAATGACACAAGCATATATCTTTTAGAAAAACAATTTTTACATAGGGTTATATATGTTGGATTTTCGACTATAAATATTCATTAGAAATAGAAAAACGATTTCCTACATAATGATATTTTATTTATAATTTTTAGACATTAAATAATTTAATTTTTTTATGACACAATGATGGTGCAGTAATTACCGTAATAGTGAAAAATTAAACAAATTGATATTATAAATACTCAAATAAATATAATTTGAGACTTTTTATGAATTACAATAATTTTCTAAGTTAATATGACATGTTAGGAATCTTATAATTAATGTTTTCGAAGTAATAATTCTGTTATGAGTTTCACAAAAATCAACTATTGAATAGTTTCAAAATTTACATGAAAGAGTTTTTAAAACAAATATTATATTATTAATTGATATTAAATTGATAAAAATCTAAGGTTCGGCCAAGAGACTTATATCATGATAGGTTCATCATTCATGGACCACTTGGGGGTCTTTTGGATGTATATGGTAAGTTTATTAACCATATAATATAAAAATACCAAGAGACATTGTAAAAGTGAAACTAATTAACTTAGAGTTAATACTTAAAGATAAGGTTAATATAATGACCCAAACCTGTATAAATTCTATTGGTTGAGTTTTTTTAGACCCATCCCCACCTTAACATTTAAATAATCAACTCTGGAGCCATTATAAACCAAATATGAATTTATTCTAAACCAATATTTCTAGCTTTTCCAAAGGTGCCCCTCACCCCTCTTATAAAAGGGCACTCCCCCTTCTCATTAACTCACACCTTAAAATCCTTTTGGTTTGGCCAAACTCTGCCCAAATACTCTCCCAAATTCTATAACTACAACTTAGAGGCTTTATTTTGATCATAAAGCCAACCTAAGGAGCCCTTTTGATCAAATCAAACGGAAGAACCCGAGGAAGAGGTAATGATTTCACCACCCTTTTCCAAGTTCCTTTCTTCTTCCACTTATTCTTCCTTTGTTGTTACCATTCTAAAATAATAACTCCAGTATCATATATTTACAGTGATTTTATTATAAATATGGTAAAACCATATTCAGTATTCTATCCATCCTTTGAATAACATGTCACCATACGTGCGTACGTACGGCTTACCGTCTCCACGTCGTGGTGTAATTGTTATTCAATAAATTATTATTTGGATGGGTATAATAATGATGTGTAATTAATTTAAATAATAAATGTAACATGATAATAATTCTGTCTGTATGATATTCCATCCAATTATATATTATTTTAATATCAAAAGAATGATATTGTCGCTCGTGCGTACGTACGGACAACCGTCTCCACGAACGTGATGAGATTCATTCTCTATCATATCCATTCAAGTATAATTCTCATTTGATGATTAATAATAGTATCTATGTACTTGATATCATTCTGGATATGATTAAGATACAACCTATCCATGAAAAACATGGATTATGTAATAAAACATATAAAAGAAAACGAGTAAGTTAACACCCGAAACGACGATAATTCTAAGATATTATTAACAAATCAATGTTAAAAGATAATATATGATATCATATTAATATATATGATTCTTCTATAATTTAATAACAATTATTTCACCATTATATAGGAGGTTAACCTACCCTCATCCAAGGAAAAGTGCAAGGTAAGGGTTATTTCACAATCTCTTCGCTATCCAAGGTTGTTTATACGTAATAATCTATTGGGATCTCTTTATCATCCACATCCATGTTTCTTAAAAATAAATTTCAAAAAAAAATTACTATTTACTAGAATATGGATAAAGTCATTTATACCATTTTTTGACTTTTTATAAAAGGTTTATAAGGGAATCTTTCTGTCGTTTTCCAAACAAGGTGCTTTTTAACCTTTTCGACAAATTAAGCTATGAATGTTTTTTTTTAACTTATACGTTGGGTGCGGCTATTTTTCCGCCGTTATAAAATCGTCGAAGCTTCCCTTACAAGCTTATAAGAATATTTTCAAAGAAAATGTTTTATTTCATAAATATAAGACTATTAAATGATTTCAAAATAGAAAGAGATATTTCTCTAAAAAGAGTTTTGATTTCATCTCTGTCAACATCCTTTGATGGATTTTACGCTTATTTGAAGTTGATTTTATTATGATACAAAACTTCTATATTGTATTGAAGGATTTGTGATATGTTTGACTATGGATGTCCTATTTTTTTATACCGTTCATAGTTTATGGTGAAAGTATTGACATTTCGTATGCTAGTTTTAATACGAATGTTTATGTTATTTTTAAACATTTTCATATGGGAATGCATTGGACTTAATATGTGATGGGTGGAGGCCCGCTATAGCTCCTCGATGCATCGGTAGGTCTCATGAGACAAACTAGTGTCTTGGAACAAGGCCTTGGAAAAATCTTATTTGTAGTCTTGGCACGAGGCCTTGGCTATGTGGTTATGATAGTCTGGCATTATGCATTCCATCATTATGAAAGTGGTTATTGATATTGCATGTGATTATTCGATTAGTAGAATATCCATGTGAATAATTAAATGGAATTATTTCATTTTACTTTTTCCATACTATGTTGAAGTTCAAGTTTAAAAGGCTTTTGTTTTAGTTATACATTGCCTTAAATGTTTAAGCTTATTTTTGAAAATTTCTGCTATATTGTTATCCTTACTGGGTATTTGAGCTCACCCCTTTTCTATGTTTTATTTTTCCCAGGATGTGAAGAAGTAAGTTATGAATGACCTGCAGGGATATTATGTGGGGGATATGAGTGTGGGATATGGATACTATGTTGTCGTAGTAGTTTTTCACTTTATGATGTAATGTAAAACTTTATGAATATATCTAGTGTTTCCAAGGCTACTAAACCAATCAGTCTTTCGAGATTTGATCTTTCTTGTGATCATGCCAATGTTATGTAATAATGCACCGACTCTGGGTAACTACGGTCGGGGCATTACAGTTGTTATCAGAGGAAGTTTAGTACAAACCTTGGAAGCTAGATTTAGATAAACTCTGATTAGAGCACGTAGACCTAAGATGAACTTTTAGGATTAGTATAGAAGAACTTCCTAGAATTTTGGTATTGTATAGATTTTGTGAAATTTCTTAGAAATACATCCATGTTTGGATATGAGTAGGTAGAGGAGGCTCTGGCACAGATGTACCTAGGGGTAAAACCCGAAAACACCGCTTTGAGCTAGACTCTAACGGGAACTGGTGTATGACAACGGGTCTTGCTGCACTCTTGGTTACGACACTCCCGGGGGATATGCTTAATATAACTCTCATTTTCTTTACAAATAATTATGAAGGGTTTATGAGTATATACTTCCTCAAAGAAAACATTTTTATGATTATGGATTATATCCATAAATAGTTCAATTTATGTTAAGTGTTTTATAAGTATGCGATTATGTATTTTGATTCATAAACTGATCTAGTTCATGCCATTGTTTAGAAATGGCTCCTAGTGGAAGAAATGGAAACTGTATCAATGCACGCACTCCATGTAGGGATTTCCCTCCTGCTCAAGATAATTATAGTGGAGCTGGTGATGCAACTGGTGCCGATCAGCTAATCACCATACTGGGACAACTCACTCAGGTTATGAATAATAACCTTACCCATATGGAGCACCCTGATCCGCAGCGTGGAGGATCAATGTTAGATCGATTCATGAGGCAAAAACCACCAACATTCAATGGGAGTACAAATCCCTTAGTAGCTGAGCAATGGATAAATTCCCTAGAGAAAATATTTTAGGCTTTGGGGAGTAGTGAAAGAGAAAAAATTATCATGGCAGTTTACCGCCTCATTGGAGATGCTAATCAATGGTGGTCATTGATTCAAAACATGAAGGAAGATGATGAAGTATAAAATATGGAATGGAGGGAGTTCAAAGATCTATTTTTAGAAAAATACTTTCCTCGCGACCATCGAGCAGATATGGAAAGACAATTTCTGAGTCTGAGACAAAAGGAGGATGAGAATTTCACAAATTATGAGGCTAAATTTAAAAGGTTAGCAAGGTATGCTGGAGATTATATACGTAACACAAGAAGTAATATTGATCGTTTCTTTGATGGGTTAAAACTATTTCTCCGTCGAGCATTAGTCTCACAATCCTTCTCGTCGTACGAAGACATTGTCTGATGTGCTATCAAGACCGAAAAGGAATTCTCTAAGTCTTATGACTTTAAAGAAAAGCAAGAGAAGAAGAGACCTGCTGATCAATCTGGGAATGGAAATAAGGGGAAGAAGGGAAAGGTTGAATATCCATCCTGTGGTAAATGTGGGAAGAAACACCCTGGTACTTGCTTGAACGGAATGGGCGTCTGTTACAAATGTGGTGAAAAAGGCCACCAAGCTCGTGATTGTAAAGGGAAGAAGGAAGATACCAATGTTCAGTGCTACAATTGTAGGGAGATGGGACACTATGCAAATGAGTGTCCTAAGCGTCAGGAGAACTTACCTCAGAAAAGGCCAAGGGATCAAGGCCAAGCTTATGTTATCACTACTACTGAGGTAAAAGCTCCGAAAGACGTGGTGGCGGGTAATTTAATGGTTTCCTCAAGTTTAGAAAATGAATTATTTGATTCTGGATCATCACATTGTTTCATATCTTCCTAGTTTGCTAAGAAAATTAGATATTTCCAATTTGATTTAACAAGTGAATTGTCAGTTAAAACTTCTAAGGGAAGTATCATTGCAACAAAGTTTTGTGAGTCGGTCCCCATTAGAGCACATAAATGTTCTTTATCTGCTGATCTCGTCGTCATACCTATGATTGAGTTTGATATAATCCTCGGTATGGACTGGCTTTCGGACTATGATGCGAATATTTATTGTAAGAAGAAAGAGGTTACGATTCTTGATGATGATGATAAGGAACACCTTATCTTTAGAGCAGAATCGTCACCGCCTAATTCTTATCTTGATCCACCCCCAGTAGCTCAACTAAATTCAATTATTGGGGAGGAAGATAATGAAAAAACTATGGGTGAGGAAAGGAATGTTCAAATAGAGTATGTACCTGTTGTGAAAGAATATGTAGATGTATTTCCGGAAGATTTACCTGGACATCCTCCAGAACGAGAAGTTGAGTTTTCCATTGATTTAATTCCTGGATCAAGGCCTATATCGAAGACCCCTTATAGAATGGCCACTGTAGAATTAGTCGAACTAAAGAAACAACTAGAGGAATTGAGTACTAAAGGATTTATTCTCCCTAGTGTTTCTCCTTGGGGCGCCCCTGTTCTTTTTGTTAAAAAGAAAGATGGATCTATGAGGTTATGTATCTACTATAGGGAGATAAATGCTATAACAATAAAGAATCAGTATCCCCTACCTCAAATTGATGATTTATTTGACCAACTGCATGGAGCTCAAAACTTTTCAAATATTGACCTTCGATCTGGATACCATCAGTTGTGTGTGAAGAAAGAAGACATTCCGAAGATAGCATTTCGAACCAGGTACGGGCATTACGAGTTTATTGTAATGCCTTTTGGATTGACTAATGCACCCTCTGTATTCATGGATCTGATGAATAGAGTTTTCAAGGAGTATCTCGATGAATTTTTGGTGGTATTTATTGATGATATCTTGGTATACTCCAAAAGCTACGAAGATCATGAAAATCACTTGTGCATTATCTTGAAGACTCTGAGAGGACATGAATTATATGGGAAGTTTAGCAAGTGTGAATTATGGATTTAGGAGATTTCTTTTCTTGGCCATATTGTCTCTAAAGATGGAATCTCTGTTGATCCTTCTAAGACCAAGGCAATCCAATAATGGCCAGCACATACGAGTATAACTGAGGTACATAGTTTTATTGGTTTGACAGGTTATTATCGACGTTTCGTCCAGAATTTTGCCCGGTCGGCTAACCCATTAACGAAGCTCACACGTAAAGGGGTTAAATTTGTTTCGACAAAAGAGTGTGAAGAATGTTTTGAAGAACTGAAGAGAAGATTAGTCAATGACCCTATATTGACTCTACCATTAGAGAATGATGGGTTCGTTATTTATAGTGATGCATCGAAGAAAGGACTTGGTTGTGTCCTTATGCAGAATTATAGGGTTATTGCCTATGCATCATGATAGTTGAAAATTCAGGAACAAAACTATCCTACTCATGATCTCGAGTTATCAGCTGTGATCTTTTCTTTGAAGATATGGAGGCACTACCTCTATGGTGAAAAATGTGAGATTTATACTGATCACAAGAGTTTGAAGTATATTTTCTCACAAAAAGAACTCAACATGAGGTAGAGGAGATGGCTTGAATTACTCAAGGAATATGATTATACGATACACTACCACCCGGGGAAAGCAAAAAAGATGGCAGATTCTTTGAGCAGAAAAGACCATGGAAATTTTGAACGTGATGAGAATTGAAAGGGAACCAATTTTGATGGATCTAGTGAAGATGGAAATGGGAATATCCAGGGAAGGTGAAAAAACAATGCTTTTTCAAATGGTTGCCAAACCATCTTTACTAGAAAGGATTAAGAGTTCCCAGACCGATGATGAAGAATTTCAAAAGAAGATTAAAGCTGTAAATGATGGGAGATTGAGAGACTTTGTGTATGAAGATGGAATTTTGAAATTCGGGAAGAGACTTTGTGTTCCCGATATACCAGATCTAAAAAGGGAATTGCTGGATGATGCTCATAGTTCCAATTTCTCTATACATCCTGGGAGCACCAAAATGTATATAGATTTGAAGGAACATTTTTGGTTGGACAACATGAAGAGGGAGATTGCTGATTTTGTGTGAAGATGTATGGTTTGTCGATAAGTGAAAGCTGGAAGGCAACAGCCTGGAGGATTCATGCAACCTCTTCCCATACCAGAGTGGAAATGGGACAATATTACGATGGACTTTTTCATGGGACTACCAAATACTCCTAGAAGGAACGATGCAATATGGGTAATTGTTGATCGTCTTCTCAAGTCAGCACATTTTCTTGCTATAAGAGAAGATCTACCCCTGGAACGTCTAGCAAGACTATATATTAATGTAGTTGTGAGACTTCATGGAGTACCCCTATCGATTGTTTCTGATCGTGATCCCCATTTTACTTCAAGATTCTGGAAAATTCTTCAGAAATCCCTAGATACTGAACTTCATTTGAGCACTGCTTACCACCCTCAGACAGACAGACAATCAGAACGAACTATTCAAACCTTAGAAGACATGTTGAGATCTTTCTCACTTGACATTCAGGGTATGTGGGATCAATATTTACCTCTGGTAGAATTTTCCTATAACAATAGCTTCAATTCGAGTATTCAGATGGCACCATATGAAGCATTATACAGAAAGAGATGTCATACACCAACCTGTTGGGATGAAGTTGGTGAAAGAAAACTTGTAGGCCCAGAACTGGTGGAGGAAACGATGGAAAAGGTGAAGGTAATCCAAAATCACATCAAAGCAGCTCAAAGTAGGCAGACGAACTTTACTGATAATCGAAGGAAGGATTTGAATTTCAAGTCGATGATCATGTTTTCCTGAAGGTATCTCCATGGAAGGGAGTCATTCATTTTGGTAAGAAAGGTAAATTGAGTCCCAGGTACATCGGACCTTTCGAAATTCTAGAACGAATTGGGGTTGTAGCTTACCGATTGGCAATGCTGCCAAGTCTCTCCAAAGTTCACAATGTGTTCCACGTATCTCTGTTGAGCAAATACATGCCTGACCCAACACATGTACTCACCTATGAAGAATTATAACTGGAACCCGATCTGTCTTATTGTGAAGATCATGTCAGGATTCTTGATACGAGAGAACAAGTACTGAGAAACCGGACTACGCGTCTAGTAAATGTTTTGTGGAGAAACCATAAGATGGAAGAGGCAATGTGGGAACCCGGGGAACTTATGATGAAGAACCACCTGAGTCTTTTCATGTGATAAGTATTCTAGAACTTTTGAGGACGAAATTATTTGAAGGAGGGTAGAATGTAACACCCCAAGCTTCTACGGTACGCTTCTCTTTGAATAATGTGTTAACGTGTGTTGTATGCAACACCGAGTTCTAACACACCATAACCAATCAAACTAGCGATTATGAATAGTAATACCTACTTTTTGAAATTATATATATTTTATATTTCAAAATGGACTTTATTTTTGGATTCGGAATATCGAATTTAGCCTAAGGTGAAATTTTGGTACTTTTCGGATAACTTTAATATTTTGATGAATAGTGAAAATTACTAAATTTTAATTAAAAACAACTTTTTTAATCAAAATAATTAATAGTGATAAATTATGAATTTGAGTGGTTTTAAAGTATATTTAGAATATATTTTTACCATTTAATATAATGTTGGTCATTGGACATAATTTTACAATTAAACCGAACATAACCAAGTGTCAATCTTTTCATAGTTATTATCTCTTAAAAACACGCTTTTTGTTTTAACAACAGGAATTAATTTTAAATTAATTTCTTCCACTGATAAGTTTTGAATTTAAAAAAATAGATTCCATATTTTTAATCAGGATGTTCAAATTGTGTAAATAGGTAACTTTTATTTTTAGAAATTTTGAATAATTACTGCAGTAAATATTTTATTTACCATGGTTAAGGGTAAATTCGGTAAATACAGGTTAAAAAATTAATATTATAATAATAATAAATTACCCTAAAACGTGTCCTAACCTTATTGGTTGATACATGTTCGACCATAGGAATCTTTGGGTCGATTTTGGGACCCCATGGAGCTACTTGTAGGTGATAGGGACACTTTATTTTAATTAAGTTAAAATGAATAAAAAAATGACACAGGCATATATCTTTTAGCAAAACAATTTTTACATAGGGTTATATATGTTGGATTTTCGACTATAAATATTCATTATAAAGTTAAACATATTTCCTACATAATGATATTTTATTTATAATTTTTAGACATTAAATAATTTAATTTATTTATGACACAATGATGGTGAAGTAATTACCATAATAGTGAAAAATTAAAATAATTGATATTATAAATACACAAATAAATATAATTTGAGACTTTTTATGAATTAAAATAATTTTCTAAGTTAATATGACATGTTTGGAATCATTTAATTAAATTTTTTCGAATTAATCATTCTGTTATGAGTTTCACAAAAATCAACTATTGAATACTGTCAAAATTGACATAAAAGAGTTTTTAAAAAATTTATTATATTATTAATTTATATTAAATTCCTAAAAATCTAAGGTTCGTCCAAGAGACTTATATCATGATAGGTTCATCGTTAATGGACCACTTGGGGGGTCTCTTGGATGTATATGGTAAGTTTATTAACCATATAATATAAAAATACAAAGAGACATTGTAAAAGTGAAACTAATTAACTTAGAGTTAATACATAAAGATAAGGTTAATATAATGACCCAAACCTGTATAAATTCTATTGGTTGAGTTTTTTTCGACCCATACCCACCTTAACATTTAATTAATCAACTTTGGAGCCATTAGAAACCAAATATGAATTTATTATAAACTAATATTTCTAGCTTTTCCAAAGGTGCCCCTCACCCCTCTTATAAAAGGGCACTCCCCCTTCTCATTAACTCACACCTTCAAAGCCTTTTGGTTCGGCCAAACTCTGCCCAAATACTCTCCCAACTTCCATAACTACAACCTAGAGGCCTTATTTGGATCATAAATCCATCATAAGGAGCCCTTTTGATCAAATCAAAAGGAAGAACCCGAGGAAGAGGTAATGATTTCACCAACCTTTTCCAAGTTCCTTTCTTCTTCCACTTCTTCTTCCTTTGTTGTTACCATTCAAAAATAATAACTCCAGTATCATATATATACTGTGATGTTATTATAAATATGGTACAACCATATTCAGTATTCTGTCCATCCTTTGAATAACATGTCACCAAATGTGTGTACGTACGGCTTACCGTCTCCACGTCGTGGTGTAATTGTTATTCAATAAATTATTATTTGGATGGGTATAATAATGATGTGTAATTCATGTAAATAATAAATGTAACATGATAATTATTCTGTATATATGATATTCCATCCAATTATATATTATTTTAAAATCAAAAGAATGATATTGTCGCTCGTGCGTACGTACGGACTATCGTCTCCACGAACATGATGAGATTCATTCTCCATCATATACATTCAAGTATAATTCTCATTTGATGATTAATAATAGTATCTAATTACTTTATATCATTCTACATATGATTAAGATACAACCTATCCATGTCAAACATGGCTTATGTAACAAAACATATAAAATAAAATGAGTAAGTTAACACCCGAAACGACGATAATTCTAAGATATTATTAACAAATAAATGTTAAAAGATCATATATGATGTCATATTAATATATATGATTCTTTTATAATTTAATAAAAATTATTTAACCATTATACAGGAGGTTAACCTACCCTCAACCAAGGAAAAGTGCAAGGTAAGGGTTATTTCACAATCTCTTCATTATACGAGGTTGTTTATACGTAATAATCTACTGGGATCTCTTTATCATCCACATCCATGTTTCTTAAAAATAAATTTTAAAACATTTTTTATATTTACTAGAATATGGGCTAAAGTCGTTTGTACCCTTGTTTGACTTTTTATAAGAGGTTTATAAGGGAATCTTTCCGTTGTTTTCCAAACAAGGTTCTTTTTAACCTTTTCGACAAAATTAAGGTAAGAATGTTTTTTAACTGATACGGAGGGTGCGGCTATTTTTTGCTGTTATAAAATCATCAAAGCTTCCCTTATAAGCTTATAAGAATATTTTCAAATAAAATGTTTCATTTCCTAAATATAATACTCTTAAATGATTTCAAAATAGAAAGTGATATTTCTCTAAAATGATTTTTGATTTCATCTATGTTAACATCCTTTGATGGATGTTACGCTTATTTGAAGTTGATTTATTATGATACAAAACTTCTTTATTGTATTGAAGGTTTTGTGATATGTTTGACTATGGATGTAATATTTTTATATACTGTTCATAGTTTATGGTGAATGTATTGACATTTTGTATTCTAGTTTTAATACGAATGTTTATGTTATGTTTAAACCTTTTCATATGGGAATGCATTGGACTTAATATGTGACGGGTGGAGCCCGCTATAGCTCCTCGATGCATCGGTAGGTCTCATTAGACAAACTAGTGTCTTGGAACAAGGCCTTGGCAAAATATTATTTGTAGTCTTGGCACGAGGCCTTGGCTATGTGGTTATGAAACTCTGGAATTATGGATTCCATCATTATGAAAGTGGTTATTGATATTTCATGTGATTATTCGATTAGTAGAATATCCATGTGAATAAGTAAATGGAATTATTTCATTTTACTTTTGCCATACTATGTTGAAGTTCAAGTTTAAAAGTCTTTTTTTTTAGTTATACATTGCATTAAATGTTTAAGCTTATTTTTGAAAGTTTCTGCTATATTGTTATCCTTACTAGGCATTTGAGCTCACCCCTTTTCTATGTTTTATTTTTCCCAGGATGTGAAGAAGTAAGTTATGAATGACTTGCAGGGATAGTATGTAGGGATATGAGTGTGGGATATGGATACTATGTTGTTGTAATAGTTTTTCACTTTATGATGTAATGTAAAACTTTATGAATATATCTAGTGTTTCCAAGGCTACTAAACCAATTGGTATTTCGAGATTTGATCTTTCTTGTGATCATGCCAATGTTATGTAATAATGCACTGACTCTGGGTAACTGGGGTCAAGGCGTTACATTAATTCCATTGATGTTGTTGTTTTAATATTGTTTATGGTATTGATAATACTTTGTGGTTAGTTGTGGTGAATGATAAATACACATGTGCACATGTCTTGGTAGAGTGAGGTATAGACTTGAGGTTCTACACCCATCGGTCAAGTTGGACTGAGGTTCTAGCTCCACCCCTAAATGTTTGGGTTAGGGAAGGGGACACAGTTCAATTCCCCTAACATTTTCATTCCACCCAAACTGAGGATTCATAGTGAGTATTATGATTTTATTATAAGGTGATGCCTAGTGAGATTGGTCTTGATTTTATTCCCATATTTTTGAGAATATTGAAAATGTCTAATCCATTGAACATATGAAAATGGTAGATTAAACCATGGTATGCCTAAGTAGTATACCTCAATTCAATGGAAGTATAATTTAAAGGAACATAACCTAGAATGTCCTATTGATTGGTTTACCATTACTTTCCGTTATTTATCACTTGCATGCACTATCTACGTTTACTAGATATTTTATAGACATGGTTGGTGGTGGCCTACTGATTTATACTCACACCCTAATCAGGGTGTGGTTGGGTACCTCAGCAAATTTCATGGTTGGAGGTTAGGAAAAGGGAAAGGGATCCATACCTAGGTAGCGATTTGGGTTTGGTATGTACATAGATGAGATCCAAGACATAGATCTAGGACCATTTTGTGGATTCCAATGTTTTTTTTTTTGTTTTGGGTTTTTTTCACTAGGCATAGTAGCATGGAATGTCATATTTAATATTTTGATATTGTTTGTACCCAGTTTGGGAGTTGGTTATTTATGTGTGTTGTAGATTTTTTCCTATTTTTTCTCCTATTTAAATGGTGTTCTATTTTGGCTTACTCTGGTAAAGAGGGTATAGTCTTCCCACATGTCCTATTAGATCCTCATTGTAAGTTGGAAACCTCTAGCATATGGGGAGGCATGATTGATGTCATGTGGAGACCCAGCTTGGGGCACTAGTTTAGTGGCTCTCAGGTGGAGGATGTTGCAAATTTGTATTAGAGGTCTTTTCTCTTTATAACTATTTTGGGATGGGATATAGAAGTTTAGGAATGTTTTAGGCCTTCATAATGAGCACATGCTTGGGAGTATCTAACCCATGTATAGTGGAAAACCCAAGTCACCTTGGGATGGAATATTTGTTTGTATTTTGTGTTGATATATTTAATTATATTTCACCATCGAGTGATACACTTATTGTGTGATTTGATGGTTTTGTGATATGTATATCAAGTCTAGAATTGTACAAGGTTGTGCATTCATTCATCATTCTAGACACCTATGTTGATAAGTGATATGCATCAGGGTAGACACACACATAGGATAGGTGTCTGTGATATAGAGGTTGGGATGCATTTGTCTTTCTTTAAAGTAATGAAACTGTTCCTAATGAGATGGTATGAATGGGTAAAAATAGAAGAGAAAGTGTTAAGTAGTAATTAGAAAATAGTTCTTCATAAAGAAGTAAATGTGGATTAACATGTTGTAAGAGTAAATTGGGATATGAAAATTGTTTTGAATTGGGGAAAAAGATAAGGCTTATAACCATGTGAATGAGATAACTGAGTTAGCCATGGCCTAAGTAGATACGGAAAAGGGAATTGTTTTGATAGCGAGTTGGCTTGTTTGGGTAGTGTATGCCAAGTGGTTTGGTTATTACAAGTGATGAGCCTACGTATATCATTTTTCTTTCCATAAAAATTCTAATGGTTGTGTTCTAAAGCTCGTGATTAGCATTTTAGATAAATGAAACCTCGAAGATGTGTTTTGGTTGGATGACAGGAGGACGTTTCCAAGAATGCTCTTCTAGTATTGGAGTAAAATAACATTGTGATCCAGGAAGATAGAGAAGAGAAGTTCCATGATAACTTTTCTTGTTTTATGAAGATGATGGAATGGGACCAAGGGAGGGATCCACCCTATATTTTTGAGCTTACTAGGTACTTTCAGCTGTAGCACCCTCTAACCTTTACTAGATAGGGTGGTCTAAAAGCAGTGGAGTTATAGATAGATTCCATATAAACTATTATTGACCATCTAAAGACTCCTCTATAGAAGTGAGTCATGTTAGTAGAATGTATGCCGAGAGTTCAAGAAAACTGTTTATGGGACATCATGGTTCATTTGGAGAAGGTTGAAGTAATGATGTGGAAATATTTCCATGAAATGTTTCTTGAACACTTTAACCCATAAAATACGATCCAGTAGAAGGATATATATTTTATGAGGTTGACCTGAGGAACAATTTTGGTAATTGACTATGCTAGTCATTTCACTAATTTTTGATGCTTCATTTCAATGTTGACAAGAGACAGGGCTGCTATGGCGAAATGTTTCTCAGATGGACTGAGACATGAGATCAGGTCTCAGGTAAATATATTCTTTCTGAAAAGGTATTATGAAGTGGGATCCAAGCCCCTATATTAGAGGGAAACCTAAATGGAGATTTAGGTAGTGAACTAATGGTTCTATCTGGGTAGACATGTGGTTAGGATTTCGAGAGTTGGAAGTGCCGTTTTGAAAATTTTCAACAGGGCATAAGCGAACATAGTAGTAAGAAGAGGGGGTCATATTTTTAGGGTGGAGACCATGTATTCTTTTATCAGTGTGGTAGGCTGGGGAAAAAGCATGAGTAGTGTCCCTTCCCATTGGTTGAGTTCTGAGAATGTGGCAGGCTAGGCCATGTGAAAATGTTCAACAGAAAACTGCAATAGCCAGGGAATGATAGAGATCAAAGGAAGATGTCGAGTGTATTAAGGGCATCGGTTACCCATGTACTAGGAAAGAATTTGGATCTCTATTGGTAAAATGGGTAGGGTCGGTGTACGTGGAACTCTGGGGAAAGATCATCAATATTGACAGGGTAGTACAGTGTAGGGTACTCAAGCCAGAGCCCCAGGTAAAGGGGTATGTCATCTCCATGCAGTTCAGACTACACCAGAAGGTGGTGAGGTAGGTATCGTCTACTATACGTGGTATCATTCTTGTAGAATCCATGCTCTCAAATGATTTATTTGATACAAGTTCTGCACATTATTTTATTTTTAATTAGTCCATAGCTGTGTTAGGATTGACCGTGGAGAATAAATGTGGATTAATGTCACTTGATATTCTACTAGGGGTAAGAGGTGAGGACATTAGGCAGTGTAAGGGTTGTACCCTAAAGGTTGGTGGATATCGTCTTCCATGGGATCTTTTTTTCCTTGATATTTTAGGTTTTTACCTAATCTTGGGGATCAATTTTTTGGTGTTATATAGCACCCATATCGACTGCTACCGACATAAGGTAACATTCACATCTCTCGATAGAAGATCTTATTTACTTAGTGGTGAGTGGGATACTCAAGCGGGTCACATAGGGCTGCTACACCAATAGATGGGAGAACTGAAATACCATGTAGCATTACTAATGTGGGATTATAGGGATAAAGAGAAATCATCCTTCCCTATTGGTGTGGACTAGTTTCAGGATTTTTTTCTGGAGGACTTATCAGGGTTACCACCTGAGATATAGGTTGAGTTTTAGATTGATTTTTTCCCATGGTGGAGCCAGTTTCCATTCCTCCATACTGAATGGAACTAAAATAGCTCCAAGAACTCAAGGTTTATCTTGAGGAGTTAGAACTTGAGGGGTTTATTTTTTCAAGTACATCACATTGTGGATAATCTATTATGTTTTCTAAGAAGGATGATGGATCATAGAGGCTATGTGTCAATTATTAGAAATAGAACCAGATGATGTGTCACGACCCCACCCTACCCGGGCTTGAGCTGCAACTACCCCAATCCCGCCTCCATAGGGCAGGGGCAGGTGACCAGCGCTGAAGGCTAAACAAATCGAGGAGGACTTTTCCTAAGTACCTATACACACCCATGTATCCCAATCAATGTAGAAGTGCAGAGTAAAAAATAAAAATAAAGAACCAAATGCAATAAATAAACCACAAAGTGAAACAACCTCTAAATAGTACAAAGTAAAATTTGATGGTAAATTGAAAAGAAAAAGGAAAAAACATGTTCCCAACAAGAAAAGTGCCATAACCCCACAACAGGTAAACAAAAATAAATAGCTAGGAGAGTCCCACACCTGGAACCCGACTACGACCACCGTACGCAGTCCAAGCTCTTGAACTCCTAAGCTCTATTAAAGTCACGACCAACCTGTCCGTCATCTGCAAGGGCACACCAAGTGCGAGCAAAGCCCAAGCAGGGGTAAGTATAAAAATACTCAGTAGGATGCCCCGAAGGCTCGAGGGAGAAAAAATGGAGGTACTGAAGTTGGGAATTTTAGATCGAATAGGGAAAAGTAAAGGAGTTCAACCGAGAGTGCAGTAAAGAGTACAACTCAACCCAACAAGAGGAAGGAAGTAGACTCGTCCAAATGCAAGGAGCTAGAAATGGTGAGAAGATGAACTTCTCATCAAGTCTTCGCTACCTATATCAGAAGAGTAGACTCATCCAACTACGAGAAGCTAGACATGGAAAGAATGTGTCATACCCCGCGTGTCTTCGCCTCTCCTGGAAGGAGAGTAACCAAAACCCAAGAAGTGGGTACTGGAACAAGGTATAAATATATATATGCTATTTCAAGAAACCCAAACAAGATAATAAGGGGATATTCGTCATGTAGCTCATCCAAAGAAATTGAGTCTCCAACAGTCCTAGAAGCAAACACCATCGATGCCCAGTATCCCACACGTCTGCCCCGAACTACATGTCAAGGGGATAAAATCACCGCACCTCGACACAGTTCTCTTTGGGCGGCACTGACTTTCCCGCACAGTTTTAGGTTGCATCACAAGGATACGTCTTGGTGGGGAAAGTGCCCCTCATACTTGAGAGTTATGGGGGAACGTCAATCCACACCTCATCTCTGTCACACAGTCGAGAGGTCTTCTCAAAGTCGACGGGTTCCCACTGTCCCAACCCCAAGAAAGGGTAATCCACTAGAGGGAGACCTGGAACCACTCTGGCCGTCCCTGCTAGATGGTACCCCACTGGTCATCCCTACTAGATGGTACACCACTGGCCATCCCTGTTGGATGGTACCTCACTGGCCATCCCGGCTGGATGGTACACCACTTGAAACCGGAACACGTAGTGGGAAACACGTCATGATAGATCTCAGAAAGAAGATATGATCTCGATACACAACAGGGGAGTATACGCTCAGGGCTCACTAGGAAATCCGTACCCTACTGGAAACAACATCCTAGGTAGAGGATCAGGTCCCGCATAATGTGTTGGTCACCCCTATACCCAAATAACTCTACCAGGGAAAACGAGGGTATGTGAGGATCTCCCCAAGCCTCTCGGGGTGATACATGCTCCAATCCGCGGAGTCTACTATCGAACCGGACCGAGAAAACTCACTCCAGAAAGTGGTAGCACACCCACACATATGAACGCACATATTCGTAAATGATGCCTCGGTCTGGTTAAAGGGACCCAACACTGAAAACCCCTCAGATGAAAGAACAGGCGAACCAAAAAAACTCCGCCAGTCAAACCATCAAGAACAGAACCAGGGGAACCCACTCAACCCTTCTATTTCAAACCATCAATGATAGGAGGACCCTCTATGTCATGAGAGGTCAAAGGTATGTAAAGAAGTACATGGCAGACACATGGGGCCCACATGACACTTGGCCCAAACTCATCTCCAAACCAAACGCACAAACATTCTCAGGTAAGAACTATAACTTGTACCTCCAAGCATTCTCGTATACTCTCAGAGTATATCACATCTCTAGCCCAAAGGATATCGAACGCATGGAACCTAAATCCAACGTAAAGGGAGAAAATGTAATTTCGCCAACCTGCTTCCACCACGGCCCTAGCACGGCCAACCACACCTCTTCAAACATCAACTGCACTCACACGGGAGTGAACGCGATCTCACGCCAAGGGTTCGCTTCCGAACACAGCAAGAACTTCCACCGAAGCACCTTTCATGCTTCCTCATTTAAAATAGATACTGAAAGAGACTCTACACATCCAAACAGATCATACCATCATAATCTCTACGGAAAAAACATACAAGAACAACTATCTACTCGCCTCAAATGGATATCCGATGTAAAAGTTCTCTAACACCGATTTACGCCCGAACGGTGTCCCGTGGTGTCGAGCCTGGGCCCGAAAATAGTCGGGTGCATCGCACCATTGAGATATCCTCATAAAGACAATTCAAATTTACTACTCACTTGAGTGCAACGGATATCCTGATAAAAAGATGCATTTCACCGTACTGCACACGATCAGTGCTTCATGGGACCCGCATCTCAGTCCCGAAGTGTAACGAATGGATCGCATTGTTGCGATCCTCTCGAAAAAGTACACAAGATTGAATAACCACTTGTCCAAAATGGACACCCAGTGAAGAAATTGTAATTCACCATCAACTCCCAAAATGGCCCTCGTGGGGTCCACACCACCATACGGAATTAAAGCAGGTGGATTGCGCCATTGAAATGCCCCCATAAAAACACCCAGAAATGACTGCTTGCATGCCCTGAATGGACATCCGATGAAAAAGTTATAAAATGTTGCTCACAGCTTAAAAGACAGGTCATGGGGACCAAGTCTCAACTCTAGATTCAATACCCGAAAAACCCATTTTCAATCTTCATCTTGACGCCAGGGTCACAACTCTGCTGACGACGCTCTAAACAGACATCAGATGTGTCCATGTTGCTCAAAACAAGAATCTCAGGAAAAACTCTAAGCCACATAATGTACATGTCTCTCTACCAAGGCCCCCATCTTGGGAGTTAAAACCCCAAAAACCATCTCATATTCTCCGCCTCGAGCCGAGGTTCGCACTGCCATAGACGGCATGCAAAACGGACACCCGTAGTGGAAGATACGGGTGTCCGAAATCAGAGGGGACAAACACCTTGGGCTGGACCGGCCTGGTCCGCCCAGTTTGGGCCGGCCCGCGCCGGCCGGCCCGGTTCGTAGCGCCAGCCCATCGCTCAGCCGCACGGGCAGGCTGTGGACCTGCAGTACACCCGCAGACCGGACTAAGGCCTGTCGTCTTTCCGCGTGATGACCCGCTGAGGGCAGGTCTTTGTTTACCCCATGGAGTCGCGCACCGCGACCCCGGTCCTCTGCGTCAACCGTCCGGCGCAGCCGGCTGGTCCTCTCGCTCTGCGCCCGCTCTCCGTCGCCCCCAGCTCACCCATGGACGCTCTGCCTCATCCAACCGCTGATGCCAACCACCTGAAGCCACATCCACCACCATCTCTAAAGTCAGGCCGCCGCACGTTGCCGCCGGAGCTCCGCACTACCGCCAGAAAAAAAACTCTATCTTAAGAGGAAAACTTCTGTAGGCCACTCGTGGCTCCCCGGAACACAGATTTTCGATCGGAAATATGATTTGGGAAGCTCGAATCAGCCTCTTCAAAACCATATCCTTCTCTCAACAATCTGACAGAATAACAACACTATAATTGGGATTAAAAGAGGGTTTCGGAAATTAAAAACTGAAAACAACGACTTCCTACCTCGTTCGGCATAGCGCGAAGCTTCACTGCTCATCGAGCCTCACTGTCACCGCTTCTACCTTGATTGGGATGGAGGATGATAAGGAGATCTTAAGGGATAGAGGAGGTTCCACCAGGGGGAGAAATGTGTAAGTATAAGGGTGGAATGGTTTAAATAAAGAAAAAAACTTAATTAAAATTTTAATTAATTTAAACCCCCAATTTAACCCTCATCGGAAACTCTCGACGGGGTCGAGGTTGTAGAGACCCATAGCTTGACGTACATAGAAATTACATTACTTTTGCGGAATACTTAATATATAACAAAAACAAACACACAAGGACCATAATATTTTAGTGCCTTTGGAAACTCAGAACATAATCTTCTAATCATGGTGAAAGATCTTCAACATCTCCCATAAAGATCTTACCCTTTTGTTTTCTTACCTAAAATATTTATTTATATCCTGGGGAAAAGAAAACATATAAAGGGTGAGCTCAAATGCTCAGTAAGGGTAATAATGGAGAAAATAAAACAAACCATATACATTTGAACATAAAAACATGAACATAATTTTTAGACATCAAAATCTTGAGCAATGACATAAAACATGGCAGTACGTAAGGAATAGATCATAATGGAACATCAATCATGATAAAATAGCTTTGAAATAAAACTTGTAATTGTGGAAAAACTTTAAACACATGATATTATTTCCATAGTAGCCAAGGCATTGCTGCCGAGACCATCTTAGTGGACAAAGTCCCTTTCTAAATTGAGTTCACTCCTGGTTTCAGTCCTGTAACACTGAATCGGATTAACTTACTATTCCAACCATGTCTATCTCATGAGATATAAATATTTACCCAATGCATTGAAGGGGTATATAGGTCCCACCCATCTCATAATGAAATCATTCTTACTTATTCCACAACATAAACATAAACCATTCATCATAACCCAAAGAATAAAAATGGGTTTCATAAACATCTTCCCATCATAACTTAATCAATATAAAAAAAATGGATATCATTTCATCATAAGAAAAGTGAAACCATGTAAATCATATAGATATTATACTTGAAACATACACATATGAAATAATGTCATCTTATATGGAAAATGGTTTTGATAAAACACTTGAAAATAATTCTTGAGGAAAATATCCTTTCTTCTTAAAAATCATTTTCTTTTCACAAAATAGCATGCAATTTTAAAATAAAAGTATTTTTTTGAAAATATTCATGAAATATTGTAGAGTAAGTTTCATGAAAATAAAGCGTTAAAAAACCTTAAAAATATGTTCATGCCGTATAATTTTAGAAAACATTCTCCTCGTACTTTCAACAGAAAAGTCAAAAAGTACCACGTATAGTAATCAAAAGAATGATTCCATCCATAACACAAAGTAAAAGTCAAAGAAGGGTAAAAATTACTTTAGACATACATTGGAATAATATTAAACACTTTATGAAAAACATTTTATGGACATGGATGAAAAATATAACCCCAGTAAATACTTACGAAAAAACAATCTCGGATAAAAACGAGATTGGAAAAGTTATCCCTTACCATCTGTCCAATTTCTTCCATATGTGTTCGAGACTCCTGTATAGTGGGTTTAAATATATTATTATCTTGTAATAGAACCATAATAATATTTATGATATCATATATGATTCACTTACTACTTTATATTATCCTTTCATTTGTCAATTCCATGTTAAAGCAGCATTTTGGGTAAAATCGTTTCATTTATCGTCCGTGTTTTGACTTGTAATTATTAATATGATTACTTAGATAATGATTACATAACTCCAGAATATAAAACATGATTTAAATATAATATATATTCAGAATATACTTATATATAATAGATTGATAAATTAAAATAAATACACCATTCATGGAGACGGTAGGCCGTACGTACGCATTAATGTTGTTTTTCATTTCCTTATTGAATTGAATGGAATTAAGTAGATGAAATACATATATATATACATAAATCCAGTAGAATAATTATGTCATATATTTCATGATTACTTATTATATATATTTTATAATCATTCTTGAATTTTTAACATGGAAAATGAATCTCATCACATTGTGGAGACGGTAATCCGTACTTACGCACGAGCGATGATATCGTTCCCATATTTATTTAATGGAATTTTAGTGGATTATATAATGTCTTATAATCAGTATGATGTTATAATAATCATATATAATTATTCTTTACACCATTATACCCATCCAAGTAAGGTGGTGGTGGAAAAACAGATTACACCACGACGTGGAGACGGTATTCCGTACGTACGCATGCTAAGTGATTTCGTTTTCCGTAGGATGGATAGAAGGTAAAATGGGGTTGTTTAATATAATAACAAATCAGTATATTAGTGTTACTTATTTTATTACTTTATAACGAAACAACTAAATAAGAAGAAGTTGAAGAAGAAAGAAAACTTTAAAGAATCGGTAGAAGAGATTACCTCCTCCTCGACGCACCTCCTTTAAACTTCTTATTAGGGCACTAGAGTTGGTATTTTGAGAAGACCAGAACCTATATGATATAACTATAAAGGTTGGGAATAGTAATTTTCAGGGTTTGGCCAAGATTCAAGGCCCAAAATGGTGTGAAGAGAAGAGGGAAGGGGTTCTCTTTTTATAAGGGAGGAGAGGGGAACCTTAGTAAAACATAAAATATTATTTTATAATAAAGTCATATTCGGTTTTTAATATATCCAAATTGATTTATTTCGAATATAAGGTGGGTATCGGTCTAAATCCTCTCAAACAATAGGTTTTAGACAAGTTTGGGTTACTATTTTAACCTTATCATTTAGATTTAACTCTAAGATAAATAATTTAACTTTTATCGTGTCTTTTTGTTTTCTTACAGTATATGGTTAATAAAATTACTATAACAAGCCAAACTAACCCCAAGTGGTCCATTTTTAATATATATAACCTTATCTAATAAATTTGGCTGAACCTTATATTTTTAGGAATAAAATAACAATTAATAATATAATATTTGTTTTAAAAAATATTTTATGTCAATTTTGACACTATTTGGTACCTGATTTTTATGAAAACCATAACAGAATTATTAGTTCGAAAAAAGTTACTTAAATAAATACTAACATGTCATATTATCCTATAAAATTAGTGTAATTCATAAAAAGTCTAAAATTAAATTTATTTGGGTATTTATAACATCAATTATGTTAATATTTCATTAATAATATAATTACTACATCATCATTGTGTCATAAATAAATTAAATTATTTAATGTCTAAAAATTATAAATAAAGTAAAATTATGTAGGAAATCTTTTTATCTTTCTAATGAATATTTATAGTCGAATTTATCTTATTTATAACCCTATATTAAAAATGTTTTAGTTATTAAACTTTGATTTTAACTATTTTAATTCTTCTTTAAATAAAATAATAATAAATGTATTAATCTAATACAAGTGGACCTAAAGGGTAATATTTTATACCTAAGGTTGTTTTTTGTTGAACTACACTTATACAATAGAATTAGGACATGTGTTAGGGTAATAATAATATCATTTTTACCCTTAATTACCTTATTTACTTTTAACCGTGGTAAATACAAGTAAAAAGTTACTATTCACCAAAAATAATTTTTATCTTAATGAACCACATTTTACTCCATGATATTAACCTTTTCTCTCAGATTTTCGAAATTCCACTCACATAAGCGGTAAAATTATGTTTTATATAAATTTTCAAACTCTCATAGGAGGTGGGTAAAAGAGGGTGAAAAGTTCAATAAAATTTTTATATGTCTAAAATTATTATAAAATGACTCCAATGAATTACATTGAAATTATATAGGTATTATGTATTAATTTAGACCTAAAATAAATTTAAATAAAATAAATAATTATTTATATAAAAGGTCGGTTTTATATAGTAACCTAGTGTTTTCACTATTCATCAAAAATTGAAAGTTTTCAGAAAAATACCAAAAATTCACCATAGGCTAATTTCGATATTCCGAATTCAAAAATGAAGTCCATTTTGAAAAATAAAATTTTTAAAATTTCAAAAAGTTGTTATTACTATTCATAACAGCTAGTTCATAATAATATTATAATAATATATCGTTTAGTGAAACTTAGTATTGCGTACTACACATGCTATCGAGGAAGGTCTTGATTGCGTGTAATGCAAACCAAGTCAGGGATGCGTGTAGTGAAAGCTCTATTTGGTGTTGTTTATAACATAATCAAAACATATTTCATTTATTCGTTAAACTAAATCTATACTTAATGTTGCGTAAAATAATTTCCACAAAACGAACTTGAAATTGTGTGTAACAAGAGCCAAGAATAGAGTTGTGTATACTGCAAGCTAATACGGTGTTGTGTATAGTGCAAGATAATTTTGTTGTAGCGTACAACACAATAAATCAATGAAATTAAAAATAATAATTCTTATAAAATCTCGAGTTGTTACATTCTACCCCCCCTTAAAATGAATTTCTCCCTCGAAATTCATCTGTGTTATAAATGGTTTACTACTTGAAAGTTTATTTCATTGAAACCCATATTGTAAAAAAGGAATACCAAAACTGAACTTTAAAAACTAAATTATGAAACGTAAAGGTTACCCAAATTAACTAATCACTGGGATTCCACATAGGAGAACATATGTGAAAATATGGATATGGAAGAAAAATTTAACCATCATGTTCAGATGGTGAGTGGTAGAGAACATGCCTATGAAAAATCCAACAATCACAAAGCCATAAATTTGTGATGATCTAAGGTACCATCTGATTCATCAGATATAAGGGTACTAGGACAACATTTTTGGTTTTCATGATCATTTTTCTAAAGTTGAAAAATTTTAAATAGAATAAATACTTACTTTATTTCGGTATAATATCACCGTTTTTTGTGCCTTGAACAATTTCCACTTCATCTCTTAAAGAAATGAAGTTGAATTTGTCATTCGTGAAGTGTTAGGAGATCATGTGATAGAATGATGGGTCATTCCATATGTCTCAAACAAATGTTTAGAAAAAGTTATCAAATATACATAAGTCCATCTATGGTGACATTAATCGTATATGATTCCAAAAATGGACTTATACTTCATCTATCATACTACTTCATAAAACTAGTTTCTACTAACCATGGACTTCTTGTCGTCCAGTGGTATGAAATAGAGTCATTTCGCACTTCGGTTGTGGGTTCGATTCCCACAACCTTGTCTGACGTGACGGGTTGTCACCCGTCCTACAGGTTGTCCCTTTTTTCTAAAACTACATTTTAATAACATTCCTACAATAAATAGAAAAAAGTTCATGTCTTAAACAATACTATCTCATGTCTAACTTAATTCTTTCCAATCTTTAGGCTTATCCAAAATACTTTTGTCCAAGCTCATAGTATAAAGAAAATAATTACTAGAAATGTCATCTACCGAGCATGTGAATACAATCATTTATCCCCCATATATCATATGATATATCATGTTGGTCACATTCCAAACATGTGAATACCTTAATCATGTATTCTCTTCAGCCATAGTGAAAACATGAATGTTGTCACAAGGTAACTCTTTCCATATACCAAAATCCCAAAAATTCTATATACTCAAACCATGATATCACTTTTTCCTTATATTATTCATGAGCTCATTAATACTATCAAACATTTCATTATCACTTTATCCCTTCTTTATGCGCATATTAGGTGATTTCCAAAAATATTTGAATATCCTTTCATGGTTACCGATACCATTCAACATATACTTTCAAAACTCAAGAAAAGGAAACACTGTAACAATCCTTAGTATTTTCTTTATTCCATAGTACCATACATTATTCTTGATAAACATACAATCATTACACTACCTTCTTAAACCCCTAATTGAGCTTCATCATTTCTACCATCTCATATATCATTTTTAGTCGCTTCATCATCATCCATATAAATACTACCCATATGACCATGCTGATTCTATTTATGTGATTTTCCCTCTGGGAATTGGTTTGCATAATTCCTGTACATTCCACATTTAAAACACTTAACCATTGTTGATGTCTTAGAAATACCATTATCCTTGTCCATGGTGTTAACTGAACCTTTTCCTTTAACATTACTAGCTTTGTGTCCTTCTTTTCCACACCCAAAGCATCTTCTAGTTCCTTTGAAAAATTCTCCCTGATGCCTCTTCCCACATGATTTACATGAGGGAAATTGAACTTTCTTTCCTCTGTGATCATTATGAAACTTCATCTTTCTCTTATTAGTTGAGTCGTGAAACTTACCAAAGTTTAGATTATTGATCATATTATGAGATTGATGATTAGGCATAATAACGATATGTGGACTTCCAGATCCAATTTTATTTGGTTGAACATGAAGAATATCATTTCATTGTCCATCATATCCTCCATTATCATGAATCTTCTTGTTTCCATCCATTTTCTGAAACCCAAAAAGAATAGTGTGAGAGGCCAAAATCATAATCAAGGGGGACACTACTAAAAATTTGGGCTATAGCCACGGACCTATAGCCACAATTTTATAGGTCCGTGGCTATAGGTTTCATACTGCCACGTATTTTTTTTCCAATCCGTGGCTAAATCCACGATTCCGTTTTTTTCCCCAATCCATCGGGCTTCCTCCATGCCTCGTGTTTCCTCCTCCCCGATCCCTCCTCCTCACCGCGCCCTCCTCCTCCATGATGCCTCCACGCCGCGCCCTCCTCCTCCCCGATGCCTCCTCGCCTCGCCCTCCTCGTCGCGCCCTCCTCCCCGACACCTCCTCATCGTGACCCTCCTTCTCGACGCAACCCTCACCAGCAGCACCTCTCCAGCGATTCCCCATGGCGGACGACCTCCCCTCCGTTGTGCTCCCTCGCCAGCCGCGGCCTCCCCTCCCTGCGCGCACGCCTCCGGCACCCCACCTCCCTGCGTGCACGCCTGCGGCGCACCTCCTTATTGGCCGGTCCACCTCCGGTGACCGGACCCCTCCTGGTCGAGCCCTCTTAGCACCGCCACACCAACTCCACCTTGGGTAGACCCTCCATATTTACTAGGTTTTTTTATCATTATTATTTTGGGAGATCCAAACGATGGCGCCCAGTCCCATCCTCCGTCTCCCCCACTTCCTCCTCCTACTCTCCCCGATGTTCTTCACACGCCTCACCATGCCGTTCTCGCATTCTCTCGTCGACCACATTCCCGGATTCGAAGGCCCCCTTCCCTTTTATCTCGAAACCGGGTCAGTCACCAACACACCCACTCTTCGCTTCCATTCCTCTCTATCTACTATAAAATACATGTGGAGTGGGTGAGGGAGCTTGTAGGTACATTGGTTTGGGTGAATCCGAAGACGTGCAGCTCTTCTACTACTTCGTCAGATCTCAGAATGAACAAAAGAATGTCCCGCTCATGCTTTGGCTCACGGGGGGCCCTGACTGCTCATCCTTCACTACCCTAGCTTACCAAATCGGTAGGCTTCGACTCCCATTCCCTTCATAGCTCTGTGCTTGTTTCGTCTGAAACCAGAGAAGGTGAAGCAATTACTCTGTATGCGTGGAAAATGCAGGTCCAGTCTCTTTTAAGACGGAGTGTAGTGGAGTTCTGCCCACTTTGTTTTTCAATCCAAATACATGGACAATGGTATTATTAATTTGTTATCCTCTGCTGATCAAAGAAATAAGTGATCTATATTGTTATTTTTCTTTAACTTCAGGTATCAAGTATCATATTTATAGATTCTTCAGTTGGTACTGGATTTTCATATCCAACAACTCTCACAGCTGTGTATTCCAGTGACTCTTTTGTAGCAAGCCAACTCAACAAATTCTCAAGGAAGGTGCAATGGACATTTCCCTGTTCAATTCAGTCTTATTTTCTGCCATATAATTACGCAACCATTGAGATGGGTAGCCTTTTTATAAATTTTGCAATGATTGAAAGATCACCCAGAGTTCATCTCAAATACCTTCTATGACGGTGGAGACTCTTATTCTGGCATCATTGTTCCGCCAACCTTCTTGAAGATATTAGAAGGTAAAACAACCTCAATTAATTGTGCTATCTTTTTCTCGCTGGTTTCTCTAAGAGCCAAACTTGAATTAATCATGTTCCTACTTTTTTTCCTTCCATTTTCCTAGATAATGATTTTTCATGTCTTTTAAGATGAAAAATACTTTGCCTTCACATGGGTGATTCAAGAAATGATGAGGGTATGCAACCCACTGTCAATCTCGAGGTTTTTCACAAAGAAAAATTCATGCAATCATTCTATAAAAGCTTTTCATAATTTTAATTTTTGGATTTGGGTTAATGTAAAAATTATATAAGAAAAATACTTGATTTCAGGGGTATTTACTTGGCAACCCTATAACGGATTGGTTCATCGAAGGAAATTATGCAATTCCATTTGCTCATGGAGTGGACCTAATTTCTGATGAGCTCTATGAGGTAACCATTTCTAGAGTTCAATCAATACTCAATTGATATTATTGAATTTTAATGTTCAAACCAATTTTCAATTTCAGTCAATGAGGAGAAATTGCAAGGAAAACTATGTCAACATAGATCCCAACAATAAACTTTGTTTGGAAGATATGAAGAGGTTCAACACGGTTTGTTATTTCCACTTAATTTCAATATATACCATAACAATTTTCATCGTTAAAACAGAGCCCTTTCTTGGTATTTGCAGTGTATTGAAGGGATTGCTACGTATCAAATTTTGGAATCAACTTGCCTGACGCGACCCTCCTTCCCGACGCTACCCTCACCAGCAGCACCTCTCCGGCGATTCCCCATGTCGGACGGCCTCCCCTCCCTTGTACTCCCTCACCAGCCGTGGCCTCCCCTCCCTGCGTGCATGCCTTTGGCGCCCCACCTCCCTGCGCGCATGCCTTCGGCGCCCCACCTCCCTGCGTGCACGCCTCCGGCGCACCTCCTTATTGGCCGGTCCACCTCCGGTGACCGGACCCCTCCTGGTTGAGCCCTCTTAGCACCGCCACACCCTCTCCACCTTGGGTAGACCCTCTATCTTTGCTAGGTTTTTGATCATTTTCTCACATAAACATACATTTCTAGAATATTCCACCCATTTCACTAAGTAGGTACGCCTAGAACACAAATTCATTATTAATTATTACCTTAAATATCGAAGGTTCGAGATGGGTCTGAGGTATTATATTTAGTTTATTTTTATTATCTTATGCCTTCCAGCCTTCTTGGACGAGGTCATAAATGGTTATTGGTGATATTTTCTTATCTTGTAAAATTTTGTTAAGTGGATCTTTGATTTCTATAGTTGTTACCTAGGGTGTCTTCTTAATAAGAAATGAAATTCTAGGATGTTCATTTTTTATGAGGACCAGTTTTAGGGGCCTCATTATGAAAATAATAGGTTATTTTCAATCCTTGTATAAGGCTTGGTCATTCTATTCCTAGATAAATGGAAACCCAGAACATGTTACCATTGTGGAAAAATTGGTCATCTCATGAATTTTTGCAAAACAAATGTCCTTATGCAGTAAGGTAGGATCCACACTCACCATGTTTTTTCTCATTCATTTTGATTCTTCTAATGGTGTTAGATCTTAACATAAGTCCAAATGGTATGTTTATGTGTCCAAGAGTGATGAGGGGGAGCTAATACTGAATTTCTTTATATTGTAGAGTATGCACTAAAAGAATCTATACCATGTCCAGCTACTATAAAGGTATGGTGTTTATTTTTTATCTCTATGTTGTTAGAGTTAATTGGTATTGAAGTTACTCATTCTTTTATATCATCAATTTTAGTTGAAATGTAGTTCTTAAATCCAAATACTATATAATTCTTATTGGATCCATACATGCCTTTAGTAAAGAGGTCCATGTAATGTTTTAAATTTCATGTGTGTTATGTGATGGTTTCCAACTTTGAAGCGGTGTGGGATCTCTTAGTGCATGATCTGGAGGTATTTGAAATTATTATTTGAATAGATAGAATGATCGGTGTTATGTACTAGATTGAATTTTATCATTTTTGAGTTCAGTTTAAATCTCTTTTTGGGGTATCTCTTGTCTTTTAGGGTAAGTGGGATTCTAGATTTGGGATAGTAGGGGGGTGTCCAGACGGGGGAGGGGTGTCCAGATAGGGGGGAGGTGTGTCCAGACTGGGGGGAGGTGTCCAGACAGGGGGGGTGTCCAGACAGGGGGGTGTCCATACAGGGGGGTTGTCCAGCAAGGGGGGTGTCCAGACAGGGGGGGGTGTCCAGACAGGGAGGGTGTCCAGACAGGGGGGAGGTGTGTCCAGACAGGGGGGTGTCCAGACAAGGTGGTGTCCAGACACGGGGGGGTGTCCAGACAGGGGGGAGGTGTGTCCAGACAGGGGGGGTGTCCAGACAGGGGGGTGTCTAGACAGGGGGGTGTCCAGACATGGGGGAGGGGCACTACTAGAATTTAGAGCTACGGGTACGGAGATATACCCATGGATAAAAGGAAACGTGGCTATATCCTGCTTATAGCCATGGAAATTTTGTTGTTCGTGGCAATTAACCCACCCCACTCCTCAATTTACTGTAACCCTCTCGTGCCCCTCCTCCTTGCGACTCTTCTCCCCGACGTTCCACGATCCTCCTCCTCTGATGGGTCACCCAACCTCGCCATGATCATCCTCCTCTGGCGTGGCCACTCCACTTCCCCACTGTCGCTGCTCCGACGTGGACTCCCCACCTCCTCTGGTGACGTGCCTCTCATGCGGTCACCCCACTTCACCGTGATTCTCCTTCTCGGATGCTGCCCCGACACAGCTTCGACGCTGCCCCGACCGGCTCAGACGTGGCCACTCCACCTCTCGGGATCCTCCTTCCACGCGTCCACCCCCGATTCTTCTCCTCCGACACAACGGCCCCACCTTTCCGATTTCTCAGTCGAACCAAGTCCTACCTTGGCATCCTCCTCCCGTACTTTTTCACGGACCCCGCTTAGGGGACCCTAGCGAAATCCACCCTTCTTTAATTTCTCATGCGAAATCCCTACCTACTGCACTCCTTGCCTCACCAGGTATTTTCTGAATTTTGGCTCCAACATGGTATTTAGGTCTCATGTTTTCCCTTCTCTAGATCAGTGGATCAATTTATTCTAATCTTGGGTTTCATGGAACTGACATCTAAGAGGAATGGTAATTTTTTTAATTAGGCATGTGATCCTAGTTCAGTTGTGACGTGACTTCTGGAGCTATGAGATGGGTTGCAACTGGGTGGTACAGGAGCACACACCTATTGACTTTGACATAAGTTGAGTAAGCACAAACAATTCATGCATGGAAGTTGTGTATTTTTTAATTAGTGTTAGATGACAGAGGGTAGAGAATCGATGGAAATTTTAGCGAGATTCTCATAGGTGAGGTATCTCATAGCTTCAAATGAAGCAGAGGAAGTGCCCTATGAAAAAGGGCTCTTTGGAAATATATTGGGTATGGTTATACTAGATCTTGGTTAAGGAATAGTGTTTCCTAGGGTGATTTGATAATGGCTTGAAAGAAGTGGTATATAGATTTAGATTTAGAATATCATATTCACTCTCTTAATTCAAGATGCTTACCAGATTTCTTTTTCATTTGATCATAGAAACGTCAGTCACAACCAATTTCAGGGCCAAATTCCTGATATGTTTCGAAATATTTCTATCCTTTCCAAACTGTAAGGATTTCTTCACTGTCTTTCTCATTTGAATAACCCCTTCAGTGATGTCAGCATGTCGATGACTACTTAATTGGTTCCATCAATGACAGGGACAATTATTAATTATTTTTTGTCACTTGCTATTGTTTTTTTTCTTATGCTATATTCTGTTTAAGATTCATCCATTGAAGTTAAGGCATTATCTCTTATAATATATGTTTTTCTTGCTTGAAAATGGCAATATTGTACGGATTTCCTTGAATTACTTTCATTCATGTATTCCTTTCTCTCAATCTATAAAAGTCTTTGTCTCAACTTGAGGTAAGGATATTTCATCTTCTACATGGTATCAGTGGGTGCTCTTTAAACTGAACCCTCCCTCTTTTTTCTCTCCCGTCTAGGGTTGCCAGAAAATCTTGCGGATTCCTGGTTCTATCCTGCCCGCCCTCCCAACAGCCTCCCAGCTACGGATGGCCCCTGACCGACACCACCCTTCCTCTGCCCTGCGGCCTCCAGCCTCCGACCTACCAGCCTATGTGGTGCCTCTCCAGGTCTCCGAACCACCCTTCTCGGCAGAGTTGTCTCTCTTCCAGCATCGATGTGGTCATAGGTGTAACTCTGAAAAACTTCATGTGAGAGACAAAAAGACCATCACTCTAGACTTTGAGTATCTTTGGAAGATCCTACTCTCAAAGAGAACATTATATGCTCTAAGACATTGCTCTAGTGTTCCAGGTTTAGTCTCCTCAAATTTCAGGCAACACCATAAGTAGATCTTTCAAAACTCCCACATCTTCTAAACACTAAACCTCACAGATCCAGACTTTAAGAATCTCTACCATATCTGTCCTTCAATTTCATTGACTATTCACTGCACATGAGATATATATTTGAAAATCATATAATGCCCCCTTTATGAACTATATGTCGATTGATTTTTATCCTTGCATAATTATCAATGCCCAAGTCCCCTACCATGGGATCAACTACAAAATTCTATAACTTTACATGTCTTGGAATCATGATATTAAAATGCACAACTACCATCAATGGCTATAAGTTAATATATAGCCTCACTTTTTTTATACTGTGGCTTTAGAGTAGAAAAACCCACGGTACTGACCTCCTCTCGTTTTATTCGTGGGTTTAGAAACCCTCCCTCTGTCGTGACTCATCTCCATTCCCTCCCTCCGTCGCGAGAATAATGGCCAATACATTTTTTGTCACAATAATATATTGGAAGACATATTCGATTGAAGCATTGAAATATTCTGAATGTATCCCTCCATTTTCTACCAGGATATGCTAATGGTATTCTTGTGAAGTGGTGGGGATATGTGCATAATCCTTGTTTTCTTCTGGAATATATTGGTAAACTTGCAATATTATCTCATTCCCTATGATAGACAACTCTCTATTCCTAGAAAGATTTCCAAAGGGCCCTAATTTCAGAGTTTAAGGTGACAATCTATTGCGCGACACCCTCAATAGTAGACTGAGGGGTAGTAATTGTGTTTCCCTATGATCAACAACTCTCTATTCCTACAAAGAATGTTTGAATAATAGGTGCTTGGGAAGACCATGACATAGACAATGTTTCCATGAGGTTATAGAACTTTTAGATATTATCATAAAAGAGCTTATCCAAGAAAATTAGCTTAGAAAAATTGAAATTAAAAATGGGTTATAGGATCTAGATATGACATGAATCACTTTTTAAAGCATGTATAAACTTGGTTAATGTTTTAAAACCATCCAACATACCCATTAGTTATAAAGATTCCTGAAAACAGAAGCATATTTTAGTATTCTACATCATAGTTTGACACTTTAGCATGTTGTGGTAGGTCCATAGAAGCTTCCTACACCTGTTAAGCATGTTATACTTTTTACATTTTCAAACCCATGTTTTTATGCTCTTTGCAATGGTTGGTGCATCACCTGATAATATGCTTTTGTTGAGCATGAGATTAAAAGAGAGATAAGGAGTGCTTACAAGTTAACGAGGATGAATTGTTTCTATTCACAAGCATAAGAATGAGGATATGATTACATGAGTGTAGATTATTAGATGCTTTCAGCCACCTATGTTAAATATATGAGTAGTCATTCAATTTGACATTACTGTTTATCTGCTTATAGGGTGCTTCTTCTGGTGCAAGATCCCAAAAAAATGACTCGGGTACTATATCAATGTCATCATTGTACCTAACGGTATGTAATAACTTATTCCATCATGCTTTTTGTTTTATGTACTCTGAATTCTTTATTCAAATTACAAAATTGTAAATGTGCTTTTAAAAATATTCTCTTAATGAAAAATATAATTTTATCTTATGCAATTTAATTTCTCCATGCATCCAAATCTAACATATCATTCTTTATACATTGAACATCAACTATTCTCTATACTTTCAAGGGATTTATATGATTATTAGCTGCTTTATTGTATTTATTACTCAGCTCGATTGCATTATTATCACATGATCATCAGTAGTTGCATTTTTTTTGGTGCTCCAACTCTTGTGTATGTAGATTCATTTCATATTCTTTCAACTTTTCTACTACCGGGTATGTTATACCTGAATCGTCTGATCATAGGGTGTCTTCTTAGCGTATAATTTTATTGGACCATCCGATGATCCTCTATTGCATATTGTATTCTCACAGCGCATATTCTTTCCTCTGATTGCAGTGTACTCCATCCGATGATCAATCTGATATTCTCACTCTACCCATTCGTGTCATTGAACGACCCCTTCATTTGGTTGTTTTACATTAAAATTCTCATATTATGTCTGGTTATCTTGAACCATTTCATCTATGATTATAACCTTCTGAAAGTTATTGCATGCAGAAGTATTGCTAGATCTCCTCTATCTGAGCAATGGAGTCTTGGTTTATCTGAGCATCTCAGTCAGTGTATTTATGTCTGAACATCCCCCCTGCCACCTTCGAATCAGCCCACACCATCCCCCCAACACCTGCAACCAGCCCCTTTCAACCATCATTCCAACCTCCTCGTGCTCCCTTTGCTCCTGGTCTGAAGATGTTGCCCCGCGGATGTCGCTGGATTGGGCCAACATGCTACGGTCATGCCGCGGTCATGCCGAGGTCACTCCGTGGTCACGCCGCGGTCACGCTGCGGTCACACCGCGGTCACGCCGCAGTCACGCCATGATTTGGCCCTGCTTCAGCCACATCCAGCCCACACCAGCCTCCTTCCACCTTCATTCCAGCCTGCTGCCACCAGCATTCCAGCCCGCAACACCCCCCCCCCCCCCCCCCCACCACCTTCGAATCAGCCAGCACCATCCCCCCAACACCTGCAACCAGCCCCCTTCCAACCGCATTCTAGCCTCCTCCCGCTCCCTTCGCTCCTGGCTGGAAGATTCTGCCCCGCGGATGTCGCTGGATCGGGCCAACACGCTGCGGTCACGCCGCAGTCACGCCGTGATTTGGCTCTGTTCCAGCCACATCCAGCCCACACCAGCCCCCTTCCACCTTCATTTCATCCCGTTGCCACCAGCATTCCAGCCCGCAACAGCCCCCCCCCCCCAACCACCACCTTCGAATCAGCCCGCAGCATCCCCCTAACACATGCAACCAGCCCCCTTCCACCCGCATTCCAGCCTCCTCCCGCTCCCTTCACTCCTGGACAGAAGATGCTGCCCCGCGGATGTCGCTGGATCGGGCCAACACACTGCGATCACGCTGCGGTCACACCGCGGTCACGCCACGGTCACACCGCGGTCACGCCACAGTCACGCCGTGATTTGGCCCTGCTCCAGCCACATCCAGCCCACACCATCCCCCTTCCACCTTCATTTCATCCCACTGCCACCAACATTCCAGCCCGCAATAGCCCCCCCCCCCCCACCACCACCACCTTCGAATCAGCCCGCACCATCCCCCCAACACCTGCAACCAGCCCCCTTCCACCTGAATTCCAGCCTCCTCCCTCTCCCTTCACTCCTGGCCAGAAGATGTTGCCCCGCGGATGTCGCTGGATCGGGCCAACACGCTGCGGTCACGCCGCGGTCACGCCGCGGTCACGCCGCGGTCACGCCGCGGTCACGCCGCGGTCACGCCGCGGTCACGCCGCAGTCACACCGCAGTCACGCCTTAGTCATGCCGTAGTCATGCCGTGATTTAGCCCTGCTCCAGCCACATCCAGCCCACACCAGCCCCCTTCCACCTTCATTTCAGTCCGCTGCCATCAGCATTCCAGCCTGCAATAGCCCCCCTGCCACCTTCGAATCTGCCCGCACCATCCCCCCAACACCTGCAACCAGCCCCCTTCCACCAGCATTCCAGCCTCCTCTCGCTTCCTTCGCTCCTAGCCAGAAGATGCTACCCCGCGGATGTCACTGTATCGGGTCAACACGCTGTGGTCACGCCGCGGTCACGCTGCAGTCACGCCAAGGACACGCCGTGGTATTAATATTTTTCCCTTTCATAGCATCCTTCAATGAAGTATTAATAGAGGATGCCTTGCAGAATTTCTGTACAATTATGTACTTATCAGTGGCATGGCCTATCATCATGCAATGCTCATTGTACTTTGGTATGTTTTCTAATACAAAACATACCTCAATAAGATGATCATTTATATCAATAGAAACACATTCCAGGGGGTGTAGAAAGGGGCAGGGGGAGGGGTGTCCGGCAGGGGGGGTGTCCAGCAGGGGGGAGGGGTGTCCAGGGGGTGCAGGGGGTGTCCAGTGGGGTTGTCCAGTTGGGGCATGGGGGCTGTCCAGTGGGGTGCAGGGGGCAGGGTGCAGGGAGTAGGGGTGTCCAGTAGGGGGAGGGGTGTCCAGCAGGGGGAGGGGCTATCCAAGCAGGGGGGAGGGGTGTCCGGCAGGGGGGGAGGGTTGTCCAGGGGGTGCAGGGGGTGTCCAGTGGGGCTGTCCAGTTGGGGCATGGGGGCAGTCCAGTGGGGTGTAGGGGGGCATGGGGGACTAAGGGGGCATGGGGGTGCAGGGGGGTGTTCAAGGGGGTTCTCCAGGGGGTTGCAAGGGGGTGCAAGAGGGTTGTCTAGGAACCTAAGCCCATGCAGGTTATGAATGTCTCTATAGAGAAAATGCAGTGCTGTCCAGATATGGAAAATATCATAAAACATCCCACAGATACTTCACAGGCACCAGGTATAACTATTTCACCACCTATAGATAGTGAACACGGTGCTATAAAATCTGGTAACTCTATTTCAAATCATAATTCCAATGTTTTGTTTAATGCAGTACTACATGAAATCTGATGATTTATGTTGATGACATGATTACAATTTCTAAGAACATGAGCCTCATAATTATTGTAAAATCACAAAATAATGGTATGTTTGAAGTGAAATACTTAGGCATATCTAATAAAACCTTAGGCATTGAAATTTTTAGAGATAGACCAAATAAATTTTCTTTCTTATCTCAAAATGGTTAAATATTAAATATTAAAAATAAACACATGTTTGAATCTCTCAAAATTTCCAATGTACTCTTAGTAAAACACTTTAAATTTTCTTTAACACAAAAACCCATTGCTGATGATGATATTCAATTTAGGTGTAAAATCCATTATGATAATATTTTTGGTAGCATTATGTACTCTGATTTCCATGGGACCTGATATTGCCTATGAAATCTACAGTCATAACAGATTTATGACCACACCTAGGATGCCATATTTTCATGCCCTTAAGTGGATTATTTGATACCCATCATGTAACTCTAATCTGTCTTTATGTTTTGGTAAATATGTCAACAATTCTGAAATTGTGGTTGGATATGTAGATGCAGACTATCACTACCAAAAAACTGGGCAAGGCATGCGCCTGCCTTTATCAGCGCTAACGGAAAAGCGCTGATAAAGGTTGCATTTATCAGTGATTTTAATTTTAGCGCTGATAAATACATCCTTTATCAGCGCTTTTTACTAGCACTGATAAAGGCTCACACGGATTTGTTAAAAACCTGCGGGTCCTCTTCCTCCTCCCTGCACCCGGTCAAGCTCTCGCGGAAGCCCTCCTCTGTACCGCTGCCGCCACCTCCTCCTCCTGCGCCGCGGCCGCCGCTTCCTCCTGCTCCTCCTCCTCCGGCCGCCGCCTCCTCCTTCTTCTCCTCCTCCGGCCACCACCTCATCCTCCTCCTCTACTCCTCCTCCTCCTCCTTCTCCTCCACCGCAGCCTCATCCTCCTCCTCCTCCACTAGCACTTCCTCCTCCTCCTCCTAGTCCGCTGCCTCATCCTCCTCCTCCACCGGCGCCTCCCCCTCCTCCTCCTCTGCCTAGTCTGCTGCCTCCTCCTCCACCGCAGTTTGAGAGGTGCCTCAAGTACTCAGGTGAGTCTCACAAGCTTTATTTTAGTTTTATATGATGTTTTTTGGATATTTTTCAAATGAAACATGGTTTTGTGTTCATTTTTTTTTGAGAAACAATATAGAACCTTGAGCATGAGGAGGTTTTCAGTCCTCTTTCTAAATCACATAGTTGACTTTCATGGTTAGTGAAGGTTAACCATGGGATATCTTAGAGGAAACCATGTGAGGTGGATTTTAGTTAGGGATTAACATACCATTTCTTCATGATTTCATACAAAACATGTGAAATTTTGTAGACTGAGGTAGTTCCAATTTACATAATTAATGCATAGTTTGGTAAACTATGTTGACCAAATATTTGAAGGGGTTTTCTTGTACAGTGCCACCACATTATTAATATATGGTTTGGAAAATTGTGTAGAACATTAAAATTATATTTTCATCTTTTTCTCTCTGAAATTCCAATAGGGGAAGCCCCCATTTCTCATCCTCCCTCTTATACAATGCCCAATCGACCCACCCCCTTATTCCTCTTTGATTCCCCTTTCCATGGGGAGTTTTTTAGTGGATTTTTTCAACAATTCTAAGTGATTTCACCATCTTCCTTACCATTTTATTCTTTATATTTAGTTTCTATTGATTTTTGATTTATCTAGATTAGGTTTTATGGGTGATTCAACTGGATCACGGTGGTATCATATTGATTTGATGGGGGTGTTTTCCTACCTCATGTATAAGAGGCATCATGATGGTATCTTCAAGTCACCAATCATTATGAAGGATTTGTGTTTCCTTTTGTAGTTTTCATGGATATTGGATCAAATTATATAATATTGTCTATGGATTTGGTTCTGATGGTTGGGTATTTTTCCTAATATGGCACTAAGATCCCACTTCAGATCTTATATGGATTTTTGGTCTTGGTTCTAACATGAAAAGTCCAAAAGATGAGTTTCTAGTGAATATAACAAGTTTAAATTGATTTGGATAATTAATTATAAATGTTATAATTTAATAATTTTGGTTTTTTGGAGAGAGGAAGGAGCTATATTTATGAGTTGATCTTGGGGTAGACATTAGACGAGGCTTAGCGAGCCTAGAAAAAGTTTTCAACTTGGAATTAAAATAGTAGAAACATATAAAATAGGTATGTGGTCCTGGTAATTTCTTTATGGATTTATAAATTCCTTAATGGGTGTTATTAGGGTGAGTGTGACTTGGAGGACCTTGTTAGGGGGAACCCGGAGACCTCTTGGAATACATTATGTGACTTTTATGTATTTTTTCACATAGGCCACACATGGAACTAGTGATACATCAGAGCCCTTGGCCTTATTGAATTGAACCTAAAGTGTGTGAACATCCCCCTTGGGGATGTGACTACTTGGGTGGGTATAACTTTGTAAGGTTGTTGATAGGCTGGATGTGTAGACTGACCCAGAACAAACCTATATATTGAAATGGGACATGAGCTATCTCTTGAGACTATTTATAGTATGGAATATTACCATGTAAATATTATGAGGCTATACCATGTAAGACACTGATAAATAATATAATGCACTCATGCGATGAGTGTTTCACTACATCATGTGCTTCTGTTGGATGGTGACGTTGCAATGATGGTCTTCATTCTTAACAGCTTATTGATCCAAACCTTTAATGGTTTTCCTTTCTAAAAATTGGTTTTAATGTATTAAGGTCTTTCTCAGGTTTCATTTCAGCCCTTCATTTTAAAATAACAACTGTATAACAGCATGAATAACATAACTCAAGTTTATAGAGAAGAAAATTTATGAAGGCATTGGATTCCCTTCGATCCAGATGGATTAGTGTTGTCCCCATGGATATTAAAACCCCTTTTGGAGATCATGGAATAGTTGAT
>CAUJRU010003055.1:0-57948 GCA_963277665.1 Viscum album
TTCCTCATCTTCTTTGTATGAAAATGAATAAGGAGTTACTTAAGATAAAATATAAGGATGATGAATATGTTGGTACCTTTGAGGAGAATTTTAGAAGACTTTATAGGTAACCTTTTGGTACTATCTCCAACCTAAACATAAGGTTGGTCGATTCTTCATTAGATTAAAACCAATTATCTGAAGGGATTTGTCAATAGGGGACTTTAGTAACTATGAATAGATCGTTTAATGTGATATCAAGGTGGAAATGGATATTGGATTTACCTATCAATATCATGGTTATAATAATAAAATAAATATTCAACTCAAAAAAAACTTTAAAAATCGAGGATAGAAAAAGATGATCTTTCCTTCATGATCGAAGTGTGGAAGGAAACGTGGAGGAAATTATTTTAAAGGGACTACTAGATTTTTTTTAAATGTTAAAAGGAAGTTCACTAAGTATTTTAATGTAATAGTGGTGAGAATAAGTTATCTAATGAAGAAAACAGAGATAAATCTCCATAGAATGCATCACCCACACTTTAGTGTTTCAAATACAAGGAGTATGGGAATTTTGTGAATCAATGACCTGATCCGAGGGATAATGAGGATAATAATCCAAAACAACCTGTAAATTCACAAGATAAAATAAGATCATTTGAAATCACAATAAATTAAGTGAATTTTGATAATTGGGTAACACATATCTTACACTCCCTATTTGGGAATTTCATGTTTGATTTTGTATGAAGGAGACCTGTGAAAATCTTATTATTCATCCATTAATGGAACTTGATGTCATTATAAGAATTGATTATATACCTATAAATTGATTTTTGGATTATTGAAATCACATTTGATATTCTATCAGTGCAAGGATGAACCCAAGGTTACAGTAGAAATATTACTTTACAAGATAAGATCTTATTTAAGGAACAAAGGACGAGTAATCTTTTGTAAGAATATACATATCTATGTAATATTAACTTTAAAGTTATGGATATCATCATGGATTTACGATTTTAAGATTGATCATAAGTTAAAATTATTAGACACCCCTTATGAGGTTTTATGTGATGGTAATTTACCAAGATTAATGATATTTGGGTAGACATTTAAGGCAATACAAACATTTGGTTTTGTATACGATTTAGAAAAAAAGTTATTGGAGGCGGAATTCTCTTACATTTTATATACATAATATTAAAGGTATTGTTAACCTTTATGGTATATCTTATCTTTTATATTGAGGTAAATATGGGTTATTTAAATTTGGTTATGTTATAGGAATTTTATTAATATATATTTTAAAAAAGGATGACCTAGATGCCTAGAGATAACTCATCACATCCAACAAGGTCGTGGGACTTGAACCCACTACCAAATGATGACAAGGGTATGGTGCCTACCACAATCCTATATGAATTAGTATCTATGGTGATACAACATGAAGAGAGATATTATTGATTACATACCTCATTACTTAGTATGTTATAAAGTTAAGCCTGAGAGACAAAATCCTAAGGGGTGCTGCAACCATTATGGAAATGGAAAAAAACACCATGGGTTTTGTCGTTGGACTCCCCAAAATGTCTCCATAGAATAATTATACAAGGGTATTAGTCAATTAACTTAAAATGTCAACAAAAAAAATCTCTATCAGATAATATTTATATTTAGATAATCTTTTTAGTACAAACATTAATAAAGTGTTAAGGTTGTATGGAGTAGCACATTATATTTTATCAGATTTAGGTCTAAGTTTTTCCTCAAAGTTTTGGCAGTCTTTAGAAATCTCTTAATACAGAGTTGGGTTTCATCACTAAGTATCATCCATAGATAGATGTTTAGTATGGGATAAAAATACAAACCCAATAATATATATTGTTATATTATTCTATGTATTTGAATGGTTTTTTTATCAACACCATCCTCTAGTCAAGATTTCATACATCAATAGATTTCACTAGAGCATTCAGATGGATCCTTATTAAGAGATCTCAAGAAAGAAGTGTAGAACTCTAACATAATAGTAATAAGTTTGAGGTAAAAAACTATTGAGAGGTAATTTATCTAAAGAAACATAAGAGAAGGTTATATCCATTCAACAACACATAAGGGAATCATAAAGTCAGATGAAAATTTTTGCTGACAATCACCAAAGTGGTCTGAAATTTAGAGTTGGTGAGAAGGTATTTCTCTAAATTTATACATAGAATAAGGATATAAAATTTTGAAATTAGTTAAAACTAATCCATAGGTATATCATTTTATTAGATGTTATTGATCATATCAGGATGGTATATTATCGATCGGCTCATCCACCAAACCTTTCTCAACTTCTTAATGTGTTCCATATATCTATTCTAAAGAAATACATACCTAACCCTTCACACGTACTAAAGTCATAAGTCATAACACTGGATCATGATATTTATTATAAGGAACAACTGATTGAGATTTTGGATCATGGATAGAGAGTGCTATGAAATAAGACCACTCACCTGGTAAATGTTTTGTGGCAAAACCACCAACTTAAGGAAACTATGTGGAAACCTGAGGATGTAATGAGGTATAAGTATCCTTAGTTGTTTATACCAAAGTGATGGAATTTAAATGTAAAAATACATTTTTATGGATTAATAATTCAACTGACCCTGATTTAATGAAATATTATTTTTTGAATAAAATTAATTTTTTCAACAGCTTGTCTTGCATGCAACACCGAGTTTTAAAGAGTCACAAAAAAAACTGTTGATATTATTATTTAAACACAACCATTATTACCAAGCTATTAAAATTTGAAGAATGAATTAGAATAAATATGTTTTAAAAATTAATTATAATGGTTTTATATAAAGAAATCATATTGATAAAAATGTTCTTAAATTTTTAGAAAAGTCTTTATATGCTTCGAAAAATATATCTTCTCAAAAATTGATTTTTATTTATTTTTATAAAAAGATAATAAAATTAATTTTTAAACCTTTTATAAAATTTATTTGAAAATTTAAAATTCATTTTTTGGAATCAACATGTTAAAATAATCTTAGGGTGAATTTTTGAGATTTCTCTAAAAAGATTATTTTTTAATAAATAGTGAAAAAAAGTGGTTTTCATTGAAAATTGCCTTTTCAATTAAAGAATTTATAAGATTCCTTTTTGTTTTAACATGGTTTAAAAAGTAATATTAGCTCAATTTTATTATAATTAATCAAATATGTATCATTGGAATTAATTTCAAATTAAATTTTGAAATAAAATGTATAAAACCTTTGAAAAAATTCTCTTTGAAAAACATATTTTTATCGTGTATGTGGGTTGAATTTTAAATAAAATTTTTTATATATGCGAATGGATTTTGGAAAAAATTGATTCCATATTTTAATCATCATAATTAATATTATATAATATGTTCAATGTAATTTTTGGTCAAAATTAATAGTAAAAACAGTAAAAATTAATTATCACTGTTAAAGTTAAAATGAGTTTACCAAGGCTTAAAATAAACTATTAAGGGATAAAATGACCTATAAACATTTAAGAAACCCATTTTATGGCCATATTTATACCTTATAACCTATAAGGTTCAATAATTACACATTTTGATCCTTAATTCATGTGAAAAATGTGGTTACACTTTATTCTTTTTAAAAATTCCATGTGTGTCTTCACCCCCACTTATAAAAGGACATCCCCTCTCATCTCATCTTCATACATAAAAAACCCTTTAGTTAATACAATTTCTACCAAAATATATTATTTAATTCCATAAAAATTTCCTATAGGCCTTATGTTTATTATAAACCCTGCCTTAAAATAATTTAGGTATATACCTAAAGCGGTTCTCCCAAGAAGAGTTAAAATTATTAAACTTATGTTTTTGGTTTATTTATTCTTTCACCAACTTAAAATATTCTTCAACTATGATAATATAATATCACTATTATCTGAAATATACAAATATTTTATTATACTAATGGAATTACCTGCATCTATATCCTATTCCATCAAATGGGAAATGAAATCATAGATCATGTGTACAGCAAACTATCACCTCGTGAACCAATGTTTTTCTTTTTCCATCACCACTTCTCAAATTAGGATATAAATATGTATTTAGTGTTTATATAATATATTTTTTATATTATTATACTTTTTAAATTATAATATCACATATACCTTATTACTTTCCATTCCATGGAAATATGATAACGCCGCTCGTGTGTATTGAGGAGTACCGCCTCGCAGAATGATGAGATTGGTTTTTCACTTACGCTTTACATAGAAGGTAATAAATGTAATTTTAATGAATATAAGTTATATATATGAGATAAAAATGATTCTATAAAGTTAATATATTAATTAACTTACTTTTTTTCATTCGTCTAGAAAATGGAAAACAACGTTCATGCGCATGTATGGCATACTGTCTCCATGAACGGTGTAATTCATTTTCATTATATAACTTTATTGGATTAATATAAATACTTATATAATGAATATATATTATATTTATATCATGGATAAAATTATTTAGATGATTTAACCATGATCGAAATAAAAGTTCCGAAGATACCAAACCAAAACATACATGAAAAACAAAGCAATTATTACCCAAAATGTGATTTTAATAAATAATTGTTAATAAATGGGTAATAAAAGGTTATAAGTAAATAATATATGGTATGATATGTATGATTATGTTTCCATAATAAATTTATAGTAAACCTATATTTATTATATAAGAGTTTCTAATGTGTATAAAGTAATTCTAGACTTAAGGTATGGGTTTTTTGTCATAATTTTTCTTTATTGGGACATATATTATGTTATGAACCTATCTTCTTTTATGAGGTATATACACAAACTTTTGACCTATGATATTGTGAAATTATTTATTCTTGTGATATTTAAAGTTTTATTAAAATTTATTCTTTAATTGGGATTACAATTCAAAATTTACCAAGCTGTAAGGGATTTTAATATCACTTTTATTTTTGTGGGACACTTGCCTTATACACCACTAGCTTATTCTGTGTGGTGTATATATGGATCATGAATTTATTTATGATTATTATCATGAAAATTATGGGATATAAATTTCAATTTAATTTTAATTCTTCCATGGCGATTGTAATTCAATAGATGCCAAATTGTTGATGGTTTTATGATACAATATCATTGTTTATTGTAATTTTTTATAAATAAAATTATGATAAGGAAATATTTTAATATATCCCTCAAGAATTTTTTAATGTTACTATATGATATTTTAACATTTTATATCTCAAAATTATTTATTCCTAGGATATTTAAGGTTTCATTTAAATCAATTCTTTAATGGGGCTTACGATTCAAAAGTTATTAAGTGGTAAGGGATTTTTATCTCCCTTTTTTTGTGGTACACATGCCTTATACACCACTTGTTTATTTTGTGTGGTGTATATACTGCCCATGATTGTATTTTATGATTCTTATCATGAAAATTATCATATATACATATAAATATAATTTTATTTCTTCCATGGGTCTTACATTCCAAAATATACCAAAGTGGTAACGGTTTAATGATAAAATGTCATTGTTTATCATGATTGTTTAGGAATAAGCTTCTTATGATGAAATATTATGATATATATCTCAAGAAAGGAATCAATTTTCTTATCCTATGGTAATTTCTTTAGAATACATGTTTTCCCTTCATTTTCATCTCTTTATGTACTCGTGATTCCAAAATGATTTTTTAATATAAAATCAACTTTATTCTACTCTTTGGTAGAAACCCATTTTTCTTACATATCCATGTTTTATAAAAAAGGTTTCAAAAATATTATAATGTTTCTATATGATTTTTTAATGTAATTTTTACCCTTTTTTGAATTTCAAAATAATAATAGTAATCTTCATGTATTTTTACCAACAAGGCATGTTTGGATTTTACAGAAAATGTTGAAGGAATTATTATTTTAATGTATATGGAATGAAAATTATTACTTACTGTCAAGACTTATAAATGATGTCAAGATTACCTTACATGTTTTCAAGGTAATTTTCAAGTAAAATTTTTTACTTTTTATTAGGGAAAATTATAGATTTTAAATAAATGGTTTCAAATTGAAAAGATATTTTCCTCAAGAAATATTCCTAGTGATCCTTCAAAATAATTTTATGTATAAGTTGAAATCCATTGGTGTTACTTAATCTGTATAGGGGATATAATCTAATTATACCATCTTTATTCTTTCTCTGGATAGTTTATCTATATTATGGAAATATTTTTATGAATCTTGTTCCTTTTACATATATTATTCTATGATTAAATGATGAAATATTTATGAAACCCCTTCCTTTTACATGAGTTATGATTTGATGAATTGATGATATTTTTATGAAACTCGTTTATTTTCTATGGGTTATTCTATGGTGAAATGTTTTCAAAACCCATTTATTTTCGTATTTCATGTTATGATGATTGTTTTACAATCATGTGGCACGCAAATATATGGATTATGTGATGGTTGGGACCTATATCTCCCTCTAATTCATTGGCTAATTATTAATATTATATGATATCTAAGGGAACATGAGAGGGTATACCAAGCCTGAAATAGGGTGCATCAAAGGTTATCCCAATCCTGAAAGAGGGTACACATGAGGTTTTCCTAAACTCTAAGTAGGTATATGAGTGGTTAGAACAAGCCTAACATGTTATGAAAGTACTGGTGGATATCCTTGACATAATATTTTCTATGCTTCTGTATATTCTACAAATCTATATCTTATTCCAATGTTCTGATCTCATGGATTATATTCTTTGATTCCTTTATGATTCACATCTTATGAACTTCTAGGATTAATGTTATGACTCATGTTTATGGTCTATGATATACAAGGTATGGTTTCTAAAATTTTATTCTCACGTGATCAAAACCTTATACTCATGTTATGTTTCTATCTCCATTCTTACCCTGATCTAAATATGAGCCCAACCTTTATTGTGTTTCCTTTCCCCAGGTTATGAAATAGGAATTAGGCGTCATATATATAATAATGGTGCTAGTTATAAGGAACTAAGAAGTAAAGGATATAGAATTCTTATGAACCAATTGTTTATATTTCCAAGTTTCCAAAGGTACTAGACCTGAATGCTTCTGGAATGGATAGTTATGCTATATAAAGAATATTCATCTATTAAGATGTAATATTTATGTATGAGAAGTTTGGGTCACTATAAATAATGTTAGAATTATGATGTAAATGTTAATGAAAGAAATTGGTAAAATATGGATGTTATGCTTAAATAATGTTTATGCTTAATTTCACAAATATGTATTGCTATTTACTATAGCTTTCTTATGGTTGTTGAACTTATGCACAAGAAACTGAATAATTCAAAAATGGTAATGAAATATTTTTTTGTTAAAGATAATTTTTTTGGATTAGAAATTTTGTTCTTGTTTTATAAGGGATTAAATGCCATAGTAATATAGGCATGCTTTCCCAATGAGTTTTACATGTTAAAAATACACTTACAAATTTCACTAAGATGATAGATCATTGATGTGATTTATTGATAACCTTATATGGTCTGGTAATTAATAAATAATGGGATGGTTTTCCTGAGGTTCTAGTGATTGATTAATTTATGTGATGGAGTAATGGAATGGTATGTGAAAAATGGTATCAATAATGGCACCAAGATAGTAAGAATGAGTTAACAGATGGGTTTTTTCATTTATTCTTGCCTGATTCATGCTTTTGATTTGTTGTTTCATATTGAACTAAAATTATTAACCTTATAAAGCTAATTTAATTTTTTATAACTTTCATTACTTGTTATACCCAATGTAAAAAAATGAAAAAATATTAGAGTAAAACTATTAAAAAAGATATAACAAAATCTATTATGCTAAAATATTAAAATTTATTACGTTTAGAAGATAAATAATTAATATCTATTAATATTGAAAGATGACATTTAAAATAAAATACATTTTCTTTATATTATGTATTATCTTTTAAAAACTAAATTTAAAAATTATATAATATAAATTTAATAAAATAAAATGTATTTTTTGATTCATTACATCCAAAATTACTAAGTATGTATTTTTGAGTTTATTATGAAAAGAATAGTTTTTAGCCTAAAAATTTTAGATAAAATTATAAGTTTTAATATTTTATCATTGTGTAATAATATCCTATACGTTTAAAAAACATTTTATGTAATAAAATATTCATTTAAGGAATAAGGTTATTCATTTTAATATATTCTTTGAACTTATAAATCTAATATCTAATAATTTTAGAATTATATTAAAATGTTAGTTCAATAAAAACATTTTTTGGTATTTTCATTGAATCAAGTATTTTCAATGTGAGATTCAATTTTGGTTTTCTATGAAAGCCTCGTAACTTTTATTTTTTATAATAAACCTATAGCGACCCTTTTTTTCCTTACAAAACTAATACATTATTTTAAAGATAACAACATAAAAGTGCTACAAAACCAAGATCCAATGGTTTAGTGTCTTATAAAAATTAGGACCATACATAAATTTTACAAAATAAAACATAAACATTTATTTAATTCCTTCTCCTCTATATTATTTTTGTCCCTTGGGTTCTCCTTAGTTCAAGTATTCACCTGAGGATATACATCAAAAAGGGGTGATATAAATGCATAGTAAGAGGATGAATAAGAGACATGAAACATGGGTGAGAATAATCATCATCATCATAATATAATAAATAGATCATAACTATAATCATGGTATGAAAAATTATATAAATTCATGGAATGTGGAAATTCTAAAAAAATAAAACATCATGTCTTAGTGGTCAAATACCACACATAGTTGTGAAAAAAAATATAGTATCATGTTCACACAAATTTCAATTTATCTAATGAGATTCATCACATTACCCAATTCATTGGAGTTTTATATAATTTTGGGCACAACCATCACAACATAACCTTTACATACACTATATATTTTTTATCACACCCATCACATCATAACATTTACATTATCTTGCATGCCACAGAGAATGTATATCAATCTTGGACATAAATTAACCCATAAAAAGAAATGGGTTTCATTTCATAAAGAATACATTCATTAATAAACTTTGGGGTTCCTAAATGTAATAGGGAATATTATATTTGGTATAAAAATCATCAATCATGATTAACTAAGAAAAAATATCTCGAGAAGTAAAACAATTGAAAGAATAGTTATTTTAGAAAAATCATTGAATTTTTCATAAAACAAGATTGGAAAAAATTTTATCCTAGAAAAGAAAAGGTAATTAAAAAATGATATTTAAGGAACATTAAAGGAACATACATACTGAAAATGGATTGAAATAGAGAAAACCCAAAGAAAGAGAGTTGGGTTCGAGAATTACCCTTACCTTATGTCTGAATCCTTAATTCATTTTAATATCATGGATAATCAAATAAAATGGATTAATTTAAAAATTAAAAACCTTATATACATGAATTTGATTCATTATAGATTTATTAATTTCATTTATGGTATTTTAAATGATTTATAAAGTTCAATTTCATTATTTATGAGTGTTCATTTTCTTGGTTTTCATCGTCGATTAGCTTGTATATAAGTATGGAAATTAATGTACAATTGGAATAATTCTCCAAAATTAAAATTATAGATTATTAATGATAATAAATAAGTGAAAATGGTTATATATATCATTTTTTTATATGTTATTAGGATGAATCATTAGATAAGACATTAGTGATAATTATTTATATTATTACGGTGGTTTTTTTATCACAACAAACTCATTTTGCTTTTTCATTTAGTATTATGTGATTATGGTACTTCTAGAACATGAAAAGGGTTATAACATACACTTTAACATCGTTTTTAACCATTAAAATGGTTTTATGACCAGACTTATATGTGGTAATATAAATTTAAATTATGTCATCCTTGAAGGCGATAAATCAACATTTCACCGATGATGCTTTCACTTTTGGAATAAAAGGGAGAGGATAAGCGGTTTGATGATGGATTATTACATTATCATAATAAAATTAAAATATATGTTAGTTAATGGAGTTATAATTACTTTTGTATGAGGGTAGGTGAGGAGATAATAATAAAATAAATAAACTTGAAAAGAAATTAAAAGAAAAGAAATAGGATTTTACCTCTTGAATCCTTCTCCTTGAGAACCTCCTTAGGAAAAAGGTTTTGGTATATTCATGAGATAAAGAGTTCTAATACATGGGGAGGATATTGAGAAAAGTATTGGGAAGAATTTGGACAATGCTCAAATCTTGGATGGTGTGAGGAGAAGAGGTGGTTAGGGGTGATATTTATAGGTGAGGAGAGGGGTGTTCTCTCATTATATTATTAATTAGTTTATTATTTTTCCTCAATACTATGAATAGTTTGATAATTATCACAAAATATATTAAAATAATGAAGGTAATTATGATATTATGGTTCTTACATCAGCAATGACTCAATGAATAGTGTATTTAACTTGGAATGTATATATACCAAAAATTTCTGTATTTTACTACTCACAAAAAATCAAGTATTTTAGAAAAATACAAAAAAAACACCCTAAACATTTTTTAACTTGTAGAACTCAAAAATAAACTCCATTTTATGAAAATAATTTTCTAGGTATGAAAATTTTAATTTTTAATTTAAATCATCATTTACTCAGAAAATACAGATTTTAAAATTATAACTAATTTTATAACACTTTGAAAATTAATTAAGGTATCATAAAATTATATTATAATAATAAGACAAAAAAATATTAATTTATAAATAAATTTTAGGAAAACAAAATTTATTTTAAATAATTATATTAATAATGAAATTTTAATTAAATACTTATGACTTACAAAAATACCAACACTTAATTAATAATTTCTAATACATTTATTTACTTATATAATTATATAATTATATTATACTGCCATTTATAAGATTCTTAAATTTTATTTTTACTTTCATTAGTGATACAGCGACCCAGTGTTTCTTAAATTACTTTCAAATCTGTTTAATGATAAAAAACATAAATATATTACACCTTGAGGATCCAAAGTTTTAGTGTCTTGGGAAAACTAGGACCATATATAACTTTTAAAACATAAAACATTTATTTAATTTCTTCTTCTCCATATTCTTATTGGCCCTTACGTTCTCCTTAGTACACATAATCACCTAAGGATATACATCAAAAAGGGGTGAGATAAAATCCGATTAAGATGATAAAAACATGATATAATACAACATGGGGTGAGTATAATAATTACCATTATAACAAAGGCATAGGATCACAAACATGATAAGAAAATTTAATAAAATTATTGAAAAGTGGAAATGTAAAAAAATTAAACCTTGTGTCATAGTGATTAACTACCACACATAGTTTTGAACAGATCTAGCATCATGTTCATTCATATTTCACTTTAACTCATGATATTAATCACATTACCCAATTCATTAGAGAACTGTATAATTCTGCGCACACCCATCACATCATAACAACAACATTGCACTATATAATTCCAGGCACACCCATCACATCATAATGTTAACATTATCATGCATGACACATAGAATGTATATCAATCTTGGACATAAATAAACCATTTAAAGGAATGGATTTCAACTCATAAATTATACATTCATAAAATTCGGGTTCCCAAATGAAATTGGTAATAACATACTTGATATAAGAACCATCAACCTTGAGTGACAAGTAAAAGTCATGTTTTTGAAAGAAGAGTTATTTTGGAAAATATTGTGTTTGACATAAACTCATACAGAAAAAATTTATATCTTAGAAAAGGTAAGATAATTATGAATAAATTACTTTTAAGGAATAACCGTACTAAAAATGGAGTGAAAGAGGGAAACCCTGAAGAATGAAATTTGGGCTCGAGAATTCCCCTTATCTAGTGTCTGAATGCTTTCATCACTTTAATATCCAATATAATCACATTATATTCATTAATTAAAAATTAAAAAACCATTTATACATGGAATTTATTCATTATGGTTTTATTAAGTTCTTTTGTGGGCCTTTTTATGAGTTATAGAGTTTAAATTCATTGTTCAGGAGTGTTCTTTTGGTTAGTTTTCCTGAGTGGTTCACTTGTACACATGAATGGAAGTTCATGTAGAACATAAAAAACATCCATAATTGATATTACAAGCTATCAATGACCTTAAAAGAAGTTTAAATGATCTTATAATGAATTTTATTTTATGCCATGAGGAAGAATCATCAGTTAAAATTTAATGATAATCATTTTAGGTTAATTTGGGTGGTCTTTTGATCACAACAAACATGTTTTGTTTTTTAATTTTGTATAAAATTTGTTTCTAGAACTTAAAATGGGTTAAAAATACAAATTCTTTTTTCAAACATTTAATGGTTCTATTGGCATCATTTAAGGCGTTGAAGGAAAATTGAAGTGCATCACCCATCATGTAGGTAAATTGACACATCACGGGCGACGATTTCATTTTTATAAACAATGAGAGAGGGGGAGGAGTATAATGAATAATATTAAATTAACATTATATAATATCAGTATATAAATCATACTAGATTTATCATGAAATTTTGATAAGAGAAGTTGAGGATAAGAAAATAAATGAAATGAAATTTGGAAGGAAATTGAAAGAAAAGCGAGAGCGTGATTACCACTTGAGTTCTCCTCTTAAGATCATCCTCAAGGAACCTATGATTGGTCTTCAGATGAGACCAAGAGCTCCCGGATGTAGGGGAAAGGATAAGGAAGATTTTTTGTAGAATTTGGACAAGACTTGAAGCTTTATATGTGTTAGGAAATGAGGTTGTGAGGGGTGGTATTTATAGTGGAGGGGAGGGGAGTTTCATCAATATTTCATTCATTAGTTTATTAATTTCCCTCAACACAAGAAATAGTGATAATTTTATGACTAAATATAGTAAAGAGGGTATGTTATTTCTAACCAATAGCTATTTACATCAGCCATGAATCAGGCCTGATGTATAAATTCATTTATTTATCATATTTTGTAAATTATCAAATTTCACTATTCAATAAAAATTAAATTATTTCAAAAAAATCTCAAAACTTCACCCTAACAATTTTTTTACATGTAGAATTAAAAAATGAACTCCATTTTATGAAGATAATTTTCTAAATATGAGTAAATAAATTTTTAATTAAAATAAAATTTTACTTGAAAAATACAAATTTTAAAATTAAAACTGCTTTTCTAACACTTTAAAAAATTAATTAAGGCCTCATTAGATTATCATAAAATCATAAAAAATCAAAATAATTGTTTAAGAATAAATTTTCTGAAAATAAATTTTATTTTAAATTATTAAATTAATCAATAAATATTCATGACTTACAAAAAATACCAACACTATAATATAATTATATCATATTATCACTTATAGGATGGATAAATTTTACTTACACTATCATTGATAAGGTTTCTATTCACTCGACTGATTTACTATTCATATGGGTCATATTACTATTCATAAGGGTAACATTACTATTCATAATGGTGTGTTACTATTCAGTAAAAAAATTATGTTTGTCCTATCAGACTCCAAACATCTTACTAATTGCAATCATGTATGTCAGATTTTAAAAATTCAAATCATAGAAGTGGAAAAATTATGTTTAAAGGTCACATATAATTTAGTAGTTCATTTAATCATGATGTTGAATTTTATTTCCCAATGTTATTTTATGTGATTACACTATATGATATTACTATAAAAAGAAATAAATTTCATTGATAAAAGTTTGGTACAATACAGGTGAGGTTACTATTCTATTGTCGAGTTTACAATTCATAAAGTTCATATTACTATTCAAAAGATCAAGTTAAAGTTCCATTGGTATAGGTTCATTAACTTATATAAATACCTCTAATACCATTCATTCTACATTTATAAAGTTATTATTATGTTATATAGTCATTTTAAGTGATTTATACTATATGACATAATTATAAGAGGGGAATTTCCCTTGATAAAATTTTTTGTTATTACATTCTTCCCCCTTATGAAATTTCTCCCTCGAAATTTCGTTTTACATACTATGGTAAAAACAAGTGAGTATACTTCTCCTTCATTACTTAATCTAGTTACCATGTTTCCTCTTCATACTTATGGTTCTGCCATAGTACTTTGACCAGGTAAGTAGTGTTGTTACATAGAACTTTATCTCTACAGTCTAAGATCTTCACTGGATGCTCCTCACAATAGAGTTCATTTTCCAATTGTACCACCTACGGATTTGATACATGTGAGGGATCTGGTATGTACTTCCTCTAGAGGGATACATGGAACAAATCATGTGCTTGAGACAAAGCAGGTGGAAGCTCTAGTTAATAGGCCATAACTCTATCATGATCAAAAATCTTAAAGGGGTCAATATACTTAGGACTTATCTTTCCCTTCTTCATAAATCTCATGATCCTATTCTATGGTGATATGAGGATAAATAGCTTGTCTTTGGCCTCAAACTCTAGGATACATCAATAATTATTTTCATATCTCTTCTATCGACTTTGGGATGCCTTTATGTGTTGCTGAATGTTTTTCACCTTTTCCACTATTTCTTTGACCATTTCAGGTCCCAGTAGCTTACATTTACTAACTTCATCCCAGTACATCGTTGTTCTACACCTTTTCTTGTAAAGGTCTTCATATGGATCCATTTGGATGCTTGAGTGGAAAATGTTTTTGTAAGAGAACTCAACTAGAGGTAGATGTTGGTCCCATATTCCTTTGAAGTCCATAGAACATGCCCTCAAAATATCTTCCAATGTCTGAATATTTTGTTCAGATTAGTCATCATTTTGAGGATGATAATATGTACTGACGTTTAGCACAGTGTTTAGAGCATGTTTGATACTTTTTCATAACTTTGAGTTGAATCTAGGATCTCGATCGAATACAATATATAGTGGTACTCCATACTGTCATACCACATTTTTTATGTATATCCATGAAAGTTGATCTCGTGAGAAGTCTACTCGTATTGCAGTAATGTGATCTGTCTTTGTAAGACGGTCCACAACAGCCCATATATCATTGTTTCCTATGTATTTCCTCAAAAGATCAGTGAAAAAGTCCTTAGTGATGTTTTCCTATTTCCATGTTGGTATGGGTAATGGTTGTATCATCCCCTTGGAATATTTTCTTTCCACCTTCACTTGTTGACATACCAGGAACTTTGATGTATATTTAGCAATCTCCTTTATATTTTCCAACCAATAGTTCTCTCAGAGATCTCGATACATCTTTATTCTCCTTGGGTGAATAGAGAAGGTTTAGCTATATGTATCATTCAGAAGCTCCTTCTTTATCTATGAATTGGATGGTACACATAGTTGTGACCCAAATCTTACAACTCCTTCCTCATCAATTTTAAACTCTGTGGATTTCCCTTTTCTCATATATTCCACCTTCTTTATAATTTCTACATCATTTATTTGAGAATCATTTATTTTCTACGTAATGGACGGCTAATCAATCATTTGAGAAAGGATTAATTATGTTCCCTCTAAAGGATTCTCATGTCTGTCCTTTAAAAATCTAATAAGATTGGATCCTTCTCAATTCTCATAATTGATATTGTTACAGGATCCTTTTTACTTAAAAAATATTCCACTTTATTTTCCTTACCAGGATGGTAGTGAATTGAGTAGTGGTAATCCTTGATGAGTTCTAACCATCTTCTCTTGTGCATGTTAATCTCTTTTTGTATGAATATATATTTTAGGCTCGTATGATCAGTATATATTGCAAACTTCTCCCCATAGAGATAATGCCACTATATTTTCAACTCAAAGATCACAGCTGCTAACTCTAAATCATGTGAAGGATATTTTTTGTCATGAATTTTCAATTTCCTTGAAGTGTATGCTATCAATTTATCATCTTGAATCAATAAAAATCCTAATCCTGTTTTTTAATCATTGTTGTATACTACAAAGAGTTCCCCACTTGTCAAAACTATGAGTACTAGCTCGGTGATAAGCCACTTTTTTTACTCTTTGAAACATTCTTCACATTCACTAGTACAGAAAAAAAAATTCTCTTATGATTCATCTTGGTTAGTGGAATTGAAAATTCTGATAAGTTCTTCACAAATCGCTGATAACACCCATCTAGGCCAAGGAAACTATGGATCTTCCTTACAAATGTTATCATAGGCCACTCCTTCATTTCATTTATATTAGAATGGTCCACAGATGTTACTTTTCTAGTGATAACATTCCCCAAGAATGATACTTCCTCCATCCATAGCTCATATTTACATTACTGTGAATAAAGTTTCTCCCTTCACAATGTCTTTATCACTGTATACAAATGATCCTAATGTTCCTCCTTTCTCTTTGAATATATCATAATATAATCAATAAATACTACCAAAACATTGTCAAGGTAATCTCTAAAGACTATATTCATTAAGTCCCGGAATATTTCTAGATCATTGGTGAGTCCAAAGGGCATCGCTATGAACTTATAGTGTCCAAACCCCATTCAAAAAGGAATATTTGGAATATATTCCTTCCTCACCTTTAATTGGCAATATCCTGACCAAAAGACCACCTTATAGATATAATTGGAACCACACATTTGATCAAACAAGTCATATATCCATGGAATGGGATACTTCTTCATTATCATTATTTTTTTGAGCTCATCATAATCAATGAATATGTGTGTTGGTGCATCCTTTTTCTTGATGAAGAGGACTAGTGCACCCCATGGTGAAGCACTTGAGCATATAAAAACCTTGTCTAGATTCTCTTGTAACTGCTTCTTTAGTTCTTCCAACTCAATGGTGTCCATTTTATATGGTTTCTTTGATATAGGCATAGATCTAAGAATAATTTTAATTGATAACTCAACCTCTCAGTCGAGAGGAAGACTAGTCAACTCTTCAGGGAACACATCAGTGTAGTCCCCCATAATGGGAATGTCTTTGATTATGATTATATCATTTGTCTAAATCATTTGGTTCATATATGATTTATAATAAGTCAATAATATCCACACTTGAGACAATGGATCCGAAGAAGATTCATCCTCCTCCTTAAAATTGTATATAATTAGAGGATGCTTCAAGATGTGAAGAGTGATCTCCCTTTCCAAATAGTTGATGTTGAATTTGTATAAAGATAGTGCATCCATGACAAATATAGCATCAAAATCCACCAAAGTAAGTATGATAATATTTTTTAGGAGTTTCGGTCCACAAATATTAATCAAGTTGAAGTTATATACTTTAGATGAAATAATTTCCCCATTTAATGTTCTCATAGATAACTCAATCTCCAAATTTTGAGGTGGTGTTTAAATAGTTCTACAAAACTTGCAAGATATGAAAGAATGTGGAGAACCAAAATCAAATAGTATATTCTATATTATTGAATTAATAAACAGTGTACCTATCACCACTTCATTTTTAGGCTCCACCTCAATAGTAGTGATGGCATAAGCCTTCCCCTACTTCTTTGGTTTTGGTGGATGATGACATTGACTACCCTCAAGGAATAAGGGTTTAGTGCACTAGATTTTATAGTACCCTTGCTCTTTAGAGTTGAAGCATTGAACCATGGGTGGTTCTCTCATTTCCCCCATCACATTTTCCTACTTCCTCATGTCTCTTCTACATTTATGAGCTTGGTGTCCTTCTCTCCCACACTTACAGCATTTGTCTATCCCTTTGAGGAAATTTCCATGATAATTCTTAACACATTTTTAACATACGGGTGTATTACTTTTCTTTCCACATTTCTCATTATATCCTCCATCTTGAAACTACATCTTTCTTTTATTATCACCATAGCAATGGGACCATTCTCTAAACTCCATCTACACATCTATATCACATAAAAAAATTGTCATAACTCACAAAGTAATGAATTGTTAGAGCCTTTTGAAGGTGTGCTTCTATACCACTATAGAATATATCAATTTTCTATCATTTTTTATAATAAATCTCGAAGCATACCTCACAAGTCTTGGGAAAATTTCTTCGTAGTGCATGAAAGATTCACCTTCCTTTTTCTTCAGCTCTATGAACTCTCTCTCCATTTTGTATAAAGGGTTTGAGGGAAATACTTTTTAAGAAACATTATCTTAAAGTATTAACACCCCATCTCTTTAATTTATTCCTTTATATTGGTGTTTTTAATCAATACCCACCATTGGTCTGCCTCTCCATCAAGATGATAAATGCCCAGAGTCACCTTCTCTGTCATAGAATGGAGAAGTAAAGAAAAGATCTTGTAAATTGAGTTGACCCATTAATCTATGACTAGTAGATTGGAATATCCACTAAATTTTGGTGTTCATTGCCACATAAAAGAATCAATATCTGGTTTCTACCTCTTAGGTGAAGTAGTATGTTCCACATTATTCTTGTTATTGTTCATATCCTCAGACAACTGGGTAATCATCGCCATGAAATTTTGAACTTGACCTACCAAATCAATGTAGATGTCATTCGGGTAATCACAGCATTATCCCACTCATGGGTTATTGTCCTATTTTCTCCGGTTTCCTACCATTTTCTAAAATATAAAATGTTAAAACAAAACAAAATTCAACAAGTAACAAATAAATAATTTGTTTCTTTGTACAATTAATTCTAAATTCATATCTTGTGGGATCGCTATGTTAAAAAAATTTCTAAAACAAGGATTCTTGGGTGCTAACTTAAACTTAGTCTCGTACTAAGTGTTTTCACTAAGGTTCTCTAATCCTAATTCCCAAATTAAATAAATCGTACTCTGATACCAACTATATTGGTACCGTTTTTTCTTGCAAAACTATTACATCATTCTAAATATAAACAATATAAAACCGTTACACAACGAAGATCCAATGGTTCAGTATATTAGGAAAATTAAGACCATACATAACTTTTACATAATAAAACATAAACATTTATTTAATTCCTTGTTCTCTAGCTTTTTATTGGCCATCGTGTTCTCCTTAGTATAAGTATTCAATTGAGGATATACACCAAAAAGGGGTGTGCTAAAAGCCCAATAAGAGGATGCATAAGAGAGATGAAACAAGGGTGATCATAATCATCATTATAATAATATAAGAAAAGAATCATAACCATAATCATGGGAGAAAACATTAGATAAAGGAATGAAATTTGGTAATGCATAAAAATGAAACATCATGTCTTTGTGGTAAAATACCACACATAGTTTTGAACAAAGCTAATATCATGTTAACACATATTTCACTTTATCTTATGAGATTAATCATATTAACCAATGCATTTTATCACTATATAATTCGGGTCGCACCCATCACATATAAATATTTACATGCACTATATAATTTTGGGTGCACCCATCACATCATAACATTTATATTATCATGCATTCTATATAGAACGTATATAAATTTTGGATATAAAATAACTCATAGAAATGAATGGGTAACATTTCATAAAGCATAAATTCATGAATAGACTTTTGGGTTCCCAAATTAAAGATGGAATATCATACTTGGTACAATAAATGTCAATCTTGAGTGAATAAGAAACAATCCCATGAGAAGTACAAGATGTATTTATTGACATAAGAGTTCATTTTGTAAAATCATTGAATTTTTCATAAAATCATATGGAAAAAATGTATATACAAACAATGAAAAGGTAATGAAAAATAAATGATATTCATGTAACATTAAAGAAATATCCATACTGAAAATAGAGTGAAACATATAAAACCCGAAGAAATAGAGTTGGGTATGATAATTCCCTTTACCGTATGTCTAAATGATTTCATCACATTAATATCTGGGATAATAAAATAAAATTCATTAATTTAAAAATATATAACCTTATACATATGAATTTGATTCATTATAGTTTTATTAAGTTAATTTATGTGATTTTTTAGGAGTTATATAGGTCAAATTTTACCATTTAGGAGTTTTCATTTTTTTGGTTTTCATTATCGGTTCACATTTATATAAGTATAGAAATTTATTTACAATTGGAATAATTCTCCAAAAATGAAATTATTGGTGATAAATGATAATTAATAAGTCCAAAAGGTTATATATATCATTTAGTTAGATGATATTATGATTAATCAATAGATAATACATTAGTGATATTCATTAAGATTATTACGGCGGGTTTTCGATCACAACAAACTTTTTTTGTTTTATAATTTTGTATGATGTAAATATGTTACTTCCAGTACATAAAAAGGGTCATAAAAATTTTAAAATCTATTTTAACTATTAATATGGTTTCATTTCCATCCTTAAATATGGTGAGGGAAAATGACAACTTTTTCCTTGAGGGTTATAAATCAACACCTCACAGACGATGCTTTCATTTTAAGAATAAAAGTGATAGGAAATGGGGTTTGATGATGGATTATTACTTTATCATAATATAATTATACTATACATAATATAATGGGGATATTATACCATTTGGATGAGGGTAGGTGAGGATTTAATAAGAAAATAAACGAACTTTAAAATAAATTAAAAGAAAAGAAAGAGGATTTTACCTCTTGGATCCTTCTCCTTTAGAACCTCCTCAGGGAAAAGGGTTCGGTCTTTTGATGATACCAATAGATCCTAGATGTGGGGGAAGAGATTGGGAATATTATTGGGTATAATTAAGATAAGGCTAAAATCATTTAAGGTGTGAGGAGAAGAGGTGGTGAGGGGTGGTATTTATAGGGGAGTAGAGTGGTGTTTTCTCATTATTGTATTAATTAGACTATTATTTTGAATCAAGACTATTAATAGGTTGAGAATTATAAATAAGTATATTAAAATAATTAAGGTTATTTATATATTATGGTTCATACATCAGTGATGACTCAATAAATAGTGTATTTAACTTTTAATGTATATATACCATAAATTACTATATTTTACTATTCACCAAAAATTCAAGTATTTTAGAAAAATACAAAAAACTTCACCCTAACCATTTTTTAACGTGTAGAATTAAAAAATCAACTCAATTTTATAAAAATAATTTTATAAGTGTGGGAAATATAATTTTTAATTAAAATCGTCATTAATTTGGAAATACAGATTTTAAAATTATAACTGATTTTATAACACTTTGAAAAATTAATTAAGGACTCATAAAATTATCTTATAATAATAAGACAAAAAAATATTAATTTATAAATACATTTTATGAAAAAAAAAATTAAATCATTATATTAATTATAAAATTGTAATTAAATATTTATGACTCACAAAAATACCAACACTTAATTAATAATTTCTAAAACATTTATTTATATATACTATATTATAATTATATAATTTTAACATTTATAATATGCTTAAATTATATTTATAATTTCATGGGGGAGTTTAATATTATATTTCCTACTTACTATTCATAAGGGTCATATTACTATTCCAAAGTTCAAGTTACTATTCCATTGGTATAGGTTCTTTAACTTCTAGAAATACCTATTATACCATTCATTCTTCTTTTATAATATTTTTATTTTATTATTTAAGTGATTTTATGTGATTTATACTATATATTGCAACTATAAGAAGTGAATTTCCACTGAAATTTTTTTGGTTTGATAGAAATCCAATTTATGCCATGGGGATTCATTATATTAATAACTATTTTAATCTTAATAACACGTTTTTTAGAACTATTTTTACGTGATTAAGTGTGATTATTTTGAAATTAACATTTAATACCCTTATAAATATTATTTCATAAAAAAATTAAATTTTATATCATATGGATCAAATTATTTCAAAGTTATAATCATAATGTTTTCATTAAAATTAGTTATTAAGGTTAAAAATTAATTAACAAGGTAAAAGAAAATTAAGGTAAAAGTAAAAAAAATAAAAACCAAAATTATCTAAAACACAAAATGTTATCTCAAAAATGGGTGTTTGTGGTATTTTTTAAACCAAAATAACTTTTATATCAACTTTTGTCAATTTATTGGCCACTAAACCTTGAATAGTAACTTTACATTATTCGAATTGTAAGGGTTACTCCCAAAACCACCATTCTCTTCACTTATAAAAAAGTAACATCCTCACCACTTCAAGAAAAGATTAACTATGAATTTACCCTTAAAAATACAAAAATAATCTCCTACAAGAACCCTCTCTAACCTTTATTAATCTTCTGGTCACCTTTATTTTGCGTAATTCCTTCACCTACATGGATTTTTTCAAGATAAAACTCAACATTCTGACGTGATTATTTCTTTCCCGTAATCTTTCTTTTACTATACTCTTTCCAAAATAATCTATAAACTTATTAATATAATCAAATAAGAATAATTATTATACTGAAATTTCATTATATTGATTTAAACAACAATTATTTACTACTAAGAAAAACAAATGAACATTTTCTATGCGTTGTGCGGACTACTGCCTCCATGAAGAAATATATTTCTTTTTCATATTTTTTTATTTACTTATGAAAAACAATTAAAATATCATTCAAAAACATAAATACAAATAAATAATATCATTATTATTATTTTATAATGATATTATACACTCCTTAACCATACTCGCTCATCGAGATATAGCGTGTTCATGTTTGGGTTGGTTTAATCACCTACTTGAATAAATGCTATAAAACTCTATCATATATTTATATAGGAAATTAAATACTAATATTATTATAAATTAATAATCATTTAAAGAATTTTTTTTTCGTTTTTTAATGGTTATATTAGTTATTTAAATCATTGTTAAAATATCATCATCGATCGCTAAAATTACCCAAATAAGTTGACACTGATTAAATTTTCACACAAAGAAAACAAATAACAATATAATATATAAATTTCATATGATAATTAATGGTCTATATTAAATTAAATATATAATAATAACATTCCAAATTAGTTTTATAATAAACTTTCTTTGATTATTATGGAAGTTAATTTCATGCGCATAATGAATATGGAACAAGGTAAAGGTTTTTCATCGTAATTTCTCTTCATTAAGACATGTTTTAATGTTCTAAACTGGTAACATCCTTTTACTATTTTTTAGGGACTCCTTGACCCTCCTTTTTTCAAATTCTTTGGTTGGGTCTATCTCAAGTTGTTTCAGGTGGAAAGTTGATAATTTTGAAAAATTATAGGTTGTGTATGATTGCCGCGTGGTTTGAAAAATCATGCCCACCGGTAGAGGGGTGCACGATTAGGGTGCATGGTTTGTATAACCATGTAGACCTACCCGGACAACCATGCCCATAGTAATTTTTATATTTGAAATTATTTAAAAAAATTATGAACCCCCTTTTTACCTCCCACTCAACCCTAACTCCTACTAAATCAAAATACTAGGTCTTGGAGGCTCTTACAAACCATTTTTGGCTCCTCCAAACCCCTTTCTCAGTAGATTTAAGCATGGAGAACCTTATTCAACAACTCTTCAATAAGTGGTATTATCTCATTCCTTCTCTCCCAATCTCTATTTCTTTCCTCCATAGGGTGTTTTAGATCATCATGTGTTTTATGGATCTAAATTCCTTTGATTTGGATCTTTAATCACGGTTGGATTTCTAGATCTCAATTTCCATCATTCAAAATTGGAAAATATCATTGTGGGTTTTTTGTTATGTGATCTTCGTGATTAAAGGTATGTGGTTCCATTTATGATTGGACAATATATTTAACCTTGAATTTTTTAATTGTTTGAAATTTCTTTCAATTGATTTATGAATACCCAATTTGGTGAAAATTGGAATTAAAAATTAAATTTTTATGAATTTTGGAGAAAACTCACCAATTCCAATGCAATTAGAAATTGGGGTGTGATTTGAAATTGATAGAAGTTTTAAAATCCATTTATAAATATATTTTTTAGAAAAATTGATTAAATTTATTTGATAAGAACCTATGATTGGTTTTATCTTGAAATGGAATGAATTGATTAAAAACATGAGTTTTGGTTTTTAAAGTTAAATTGGAATATTGAAATTGGAAATGGGGAAATTGTATTTTAAATTGATTTAAAATGATTTTCCCATCATTGATTGATATAATGAGAACATGAAAACCTTGGTAGTTAGTGGGTTATTTGGGACAAGAATTCTAGGACATTAACTCCCTAAAAATGTATTGACGATGAAAACTCTAATAAAATCTAGTTAGGTATATCATTTTTCTGATGGAATGTTGATGATTCCTATTCAGCCAAAACTTGGGGGATGTGTGTACACATATGCCATGATCAATGATATAATAGTGTGGGGATATTATAACTTGGAACTATCATACCATAGGGTAGATGACCATGTTTCTTATTGTGATTACTTAGATATACATTTCATTTATTTTGAAATTATTTTACTCAATCCTGGTGATTTATATTAAAAACAATTATTTAGTTGACACGTTGTCTAAAATGGTTCTATCATCTGAAATGAAAATCATGTTTTATTTCAAATATTAAATTGTACAGCCATACCTAATTTATTTAAAATATAAAGCATGTTTTTGGTTTATTTTATGGAATATTATTATGGAGCACTTAGTGAGACCTAGATAGGTTTTTAGATCACACCCTACCTTTTCCTTTGGGTATTTTTTGATTTTATACTTCTAGGTTTAAGTAAATCGAAAGTGCCTCTTAGAATAGGTGGATGTTCTTGACCCTATTGGTAATGGAATGTTGATACCTTTGGGATGTTTGGGTTTATCATGTTTGATTTTGAGTACATTATGATGTAATTTTTTTGTTTTGATATACCTGTTTGGTTTCTAGTACTGTCACCTTTGGGAGTTTTTTAGCATAGTGAATAGCATATTTTTCTTCCACTATTTTGTGAAAATTTACTTAGTAATTTTATATTGTATGACTCTAGGTTCTATTCCCAAACCCATGGGGATTAGGAACTCCCTTTTATCCATGTGAGTTCTATCTAGGGTATCGGGGTAACAGGGTATTTAGGGTGTTTCATGAAAAAGTGGTATCAAAGGAGCATATTATTCATATTTCATTGGTGTCATTGCATTGTTGAGATATATTTTTAGGACATAGAAGGTAGTTGTGAGTGAGTTCTTGGATATATCTCATCATTACAAGCCTTAAGTCACCATGGGTGGTTTGGGAAATGTGTCTTGAGTATTAGTTCTAGTATTTTCCCTACTTTATATTTGGATAGGTATGAATCCCAATCTTGATTTCTTATCTTGTGGGATTAATTTACCTGTTTATCTTGCTGAGTTATTGATCTGAGTAATCTTTTGATGTCTTCAATTTTGTTGTATAATATTTTGTAGCATCATGCCTCTAATAATAAGTGTGAATAGACTCTGGTAGGAAACTACTTAGGAACCACACTGAGCGAATCCCCTTGTGGGAAAGAACCTCATTGGGTTTTTGTACATGTTGTCCAAGATTAGGGATAGGAACCTACACCCATTTCTATATAGCATCTAGTTTTGGAACCAAAAAGGGATAAATTCTGGAGTCATGCTCATGAGTTCTATCTACAGAATCCACCATCATTCCAAGGATCTAATAATCCTCAAGAGGCATAGGATCAGTTGAGTAGGATCGAGATTGTTTTTGAACTCTTGGATATTCCCAATGCAATCAAGGTGAAATGTTCCACCTTAAAGATAGAAGGACCTAAAAGGAGATGGTGGGACACAATGGTGATATTGAAGAAACATAAGGGTTTATAGTGGAAGAATTTTAAGGTTCTCTTCATTAACCAGTTCTATCTAGATTCTATAGTGCTAGATAAGGATATGGATTTTTTCAAACTTGAGAAAGCTGACAAGACCATGAAAAAATATGTGAACTAATTCACTAATCCTATGCATTTTTTACATGATATTGTATCAAATGGGAAGATGAAGACTTGATGGTTTGATTTGGGTATTAAATCTAATATCATTTATCAAGTTTTCTTGCTAAATATCTCTTCTCAGGATGATGTGTTGGATAGGTCATTGATAGTAAAACTTGATATGGATGGTAATTCAGTATTGACAGGAGTACATTTTTCTCTAAGTAAAAGTTTTGTGAGTGTCAATGAAGGAAAGAGGAAGAGTGATGAGTATCCTAGGGGATCTTGATAGTAGGGTTCTTCTAGACCTTCTGTTGTGCCTAGAAGAGGCCCTTTGACTTGTTTTAAATGTGAAAATAAGGGGAATTCAAAATGGATTTTCATTAAGGAACCCAAGATTTTCAGTTCTTGTGTATTTTCAGGACACTTGTATAAATTCTATTATATATTCTCTACTCTACATAGTGTTATGGGATCCTCATGACCAAAAAGTACTACAGTGCAGTAAGATGCTTCAATATTTAAGGGGATCTATCCATAGCATCTAGAATGATGCTTCTTCAAGATGTGGAAGAGTCTACAAAGGAAGTAGATGTGGGTCCAATGACTATAAAAGTTACCATCACTATAGCTTCATATCTAGTGACTTCTTTATTTTATATCGGTGAATCTCATTTGTTCATTTCAACTTGTGTTGTCAATCTTCTAAATCTTCCTATGAAGATTTTATCTTATGTGATGGAAATTACTATACCCCTAAAAAGAAAGAGAGAGAAGGGTATCTTTTTTACTTATTGTGTATTCTCTTTATCATATATTGATCTTACTTGGTACTACCTATTGACATCATACTCATGATGGATTGGATCATTGCTAATAAATCCTAAATTGACTATTTTCTTTGATGGGTATCCTTTACCAGGCATGATAGAGTGTGCTATATTTTTCAGGGAGAATCAGAATTGAGGTTGAGTCGAGCCATGCCTTCTTATATATAATTAGGGAAAGTAATATAAGTTTTCTATTTTGGCCTCGAGAAAGAATATTTTAGTGATGATCTCCCTCCAATTTTTGTCAATTTTCCTAGTGTTTTTTCTTATGACTTCTCTAGGTTGCCACTAGTCAGGAAGGTAGGGTTTTCTATTGATTTAGTGCCTGGTAGTCAACCAGTTTCTATACCTTCTTACCGTATAGAACACACTGAAATGAAAGAGTTAATAATTCAGTTGGATGATTAGTTAGATAATGGATTTATATGCCCAAGTGTGTCACCATGGGTTCCAATGGTTCTCTTTGCTAAAAAGATGATTGAACACCTCACCTATGTGTTGATTACCGAAAACTAAACTAAGTTAGGATAAAGAAAAAGTATCCATTATCATGTATTAATGATCTATTTGATCATTTGAAAGTGGTAAAGTGATTCTCAAAGATTTATCTTTGATCAAGTTATCACCAGTTGAGAATAAAAGAATCTAACATTCAGAAAACTTCCTTTCAGAATAGGTTTGGCCATTATGAGTATCTGGTCATGCAATTTTTTCTAAACAATGCTCTTGTTCTCTTTATAGATTTTATAAATAGGTTTTGATATGATTATCTTGATATATTCATGGTGGTATTTGTGGATGAAATCATAATTTACTCTAAGTCTAAGGAAGATCAATTGCATTGTCTGAGTGCAGTTCTAGAATTTTTTAAGAAATCATTAACTCTATGCCAAGCTATATAAATGTAATTTATAGATTCAGGGAGTGAATTTATTAGGACATGTGGTCTTAGAACATGATATTTCAATTAATCCAAATAAGTCAAAAGCTATTATGAAATGGAATTAACCATGTAATGTTTTTGAGATTCAAATATTTTTTGGTTTAGCTGGATATTATCACTGATTTGTAAAGGATTTCTTGAAGTTGGATTCTCTGATGACTACTCTCACGCAGATGGGAGTGAAGTTTTCTTTGGATGATAAATTTCATAGTTATTTTTTTGATCTGAAACAACTTTTGAATATTACGCCATTTTTGACTCTTCTAGAGGCTTGGTAAGGATATGTGGTCTCCTATGATGCATCAAGTTTAGGTTTGGGATATGTTATTATGTAGGATGGTCACAATATTGCCTATGGATCACAGAATATTTGGTCACACAAGAATAATTATCCAACCTGTGACCATGAACTCACAAAAATGATGTATGTTCTTAAAATTTGGTGTCAATCCCATTTTTGGAGAAATTTTTACCATTTATTCTGACCATAATATCTTGAGTTATATCTTCTCTCAAAAATATTCAAATCTACACTAGAGGAATTGGGTGTAGTACCTGCAATCTTTTGATTTTGATATTTCCCATACCCCAGGGGAAGGGAATTCCATCCCTGATACTTTAAGTAGGGAACTTCTTACCCAAGACATGAAACAATCATTTAAAGAGTGAAACTTGATAGCTCTTTTCACACAATTGTGTATTGATGTCTGGGAAATAAGGGTCGAGGTTTTCTTGGCCAGTGTTGAGTTAACCTCCACTCTTCTCAAGATGGTTCTTAAGGAAAAGCAGTTTGATGATGAATTTTATATCATTAGAGACTCTATATATGGTGGGGATAGTATTTATGAGTCATTATTTTTAGGGAGGGTGTGTTATGTTTTCAGAAATGGTTCTCCATACCCTTACCTATGAGAAACTTTGTGATGGGGGATTTCCAAAATTCTATGTGGCTTATACAACTAGGAATCAAAAATATGTTTTATGATATTAATTGATGATTATGGTGGCCTGGTATGATATGAGACATCACTAACTATTTTTCACTTCTATAATTTCCAATAGGTCAGGGCCGAGCATTAGAGGTCTTTGGGTTTTCTTCCGCACTTCTAGTGCCAATATAGAAGTGGGATCATATTTCTATGGACTTTTTGGTTGGGATGTCACATACCCATAGAATTAAGAATATGATATGGGTTGTGATCAATAGTATAACCAAATCTTCTCACTTTATACCCATTCATAATATAACCAAAATTGAGGAACTGGGAAATCACCATGTTAGTGAGATTATTCATTATCTTAGAGTTCCGTCTTCTATAGTATCTGATAGGGATCCCCATTTTACTTCTCGCTTTTGGAACGGCCTCTAGGAGGCATTGGGATCTCAGGTTAATTTGAGTATGTCATACCATCTACATATATATGGAAAGATAAATGGAACTATATAAATTCTTGAGGATATTCTTCATGCCTACATACTCAATTTTGGTGGAACTAGGGATGACCATTTGGGACTAGTTGAGTTTTCAAATAATAATAATAGTTACCAGTTTACAATCACAATGGATAATTTGGAGGCCCTGTATGGAAGACCTTTAAATCTCAATTATTTTGGTTGAATATTGGTTAAACATCCTTGGTTGGACCAAGCTTTGTTCAAGAGATGATAGAAAATATTCATGTGATTTTTCATAGAATATTGATAGAATAGAGTTGGTATAAATTATATGTTGATGTTCATCATATTCTATTAGATTTTTTAGTTGGTGACTAGGTGTTCTTGAACGTTTCACCTCATTTAGGTAATCGATAGATTTAGAGGAAAGGGAAACTTGCTCCTCATTTTGTGAGACCTTTTGAGGTTGTTGAGCAGGTGGGAAAAGTTTCTTACCATTTAGCACTTCAATAAAAGTCGACCTCGATGCATATTGTGTTCCATGTATCAAAAATATGAAAGTATCATTCGAATCCATCTCATATTTTGATCAATAGTGATCTTATGTAGTGTATTATTTATTCATGACTGAGAATCGAGTGAGGATAGTTGATTCTGATACAAAGGTACTTCATAGGAGGATGATACCATTGGTCCAAGTTATTTGAAAACATGGTTCTGATATACATGAGACATGGGATAGAGAGGTGCTGATGAGAGATAATTGGCCTCATATATTTGATATGGAAACTTCTTGATAGGATTTCTGGGGATATAATGTTTCTATTTTGGGGAGGTTGCAACATCCTATTATTGTTTTTCAGGTACACCTTGACCATCTTTTTTGATAATTTTTTGGTTAGGGTCTATCTTTGGTTGTTTTGTGTGGATAGTTGGAAATTATGGAAAATTAAGGGTTGTTCATAGTTATCACATGGTTTTAAAAATAGTGTGCCCATCTAGTAGGAACCATGCACCCCAATATAGGAGTTCATGGTTAGGGTGCATGGTTTTTCTAACTGTGCGGACCTTCCTAGCTAACCGTGCATGAAGTAATTTTTATTTTTGAAAATTATTTAAAAAAATCTCGAACCCCCTTTTACCTCCTTCTAGAATCCAACTCTTCACACTATGAAATCCTAGGTCTTGGAGGCACTCAAGAACCATTTTTGGATCCTCTAAACCCCTTATTAGGCAGATCAAATTGTATAGATCCTCATTCGATCCCTCTCCAGCAAGTGATCTTCTCCCGTTATTTCTCTCCAACTATCTATTTATTTCATCCATAGGTTCTTATAAATCATCTTATATTCTATGGATCTAAAATCATTTGATTTGGATCATGAATCTAGGTTGGATTTCTAGATATTTTTTTCATTCTTTGTTGGAAAATCTTTTTTTGTGTGTTGTGTTACATGATCTACATGATTAAAGGTTTATGGTTCCATTTAAGATTTTATAATTGATTTATCCTTAAATTTATTGATTGTTTGAAATTTATTTCAATTAAATTATAAAAACCCAATTCCCTGTGAAATGGAATTGGAACTTGAATTGGTATGAATTTTCTGAAAAAACACATAGTTTCAATGAAATTGGGAATTGGGGTGTGATTTTAAATTGATAGAAATTTTTGAATTTTTTTTAAATTTATTTATGAGAAAAATGGATTAAATTGATTTAATAAGAACCTATTATTGGTTTTATCTTGAAAATTTTAGGAATTGATTAAAACCCCATGTTTTTTGTTTTCAAATTGAAATTGGCATATTAAAACTGGAAATGGGGAAACTGTATTTTAAACTAATTTTAAATGATTTTCCCATTATTGATTGATTGATTGAGAAAATATGGTCTTGGTTAATTAGTGGGTTATTTGGTACAACCACATTATTATGGTAATTCCCTAACAATGGTTTAATGATGAAAACTCTAAAAAAATCTAGTTAGGAATATAACTTTCCTAATAGAATATTTATGAGTCCTATTAAGCCTGGTCCTAAGGGATGTGTCTATACATATACCATGATCACCAATATGAGAGTTCTAGGATCCTATAACTTGGAACTATTGTACCATAGAGAATATGACCATGTTCCTCATTATGATTACTTCGATATATATGTCATTGATTTTGAAACTATTTTACTCATTCATAGTGATTTATACAAACTTTTTTATATAAAATGTTTACTTGATCCATTATCTGAAATGTTTCCATCATGTGAAATGAAAAGGCATTTTTTGTTATAAATATGAAATTGCGATGTCATACCTATTTTATTTAAAATTTAAAGAATGTTTTAGGTTTATTTTAGAGAATCTTATTATCAAACACTTGGTGATACCCTTCTAGGATTTTTATCTCACACCTTAACTTTTTTTCAGGCTATTTTAGATTTTTTGCATTCAGGTTCAAGAAATTGGAAACCACATTTTGGAGGAGGTGGATGTTATTCACACTTTTAGGCTTGGAGTGTTGATACCATTAGGATTTTTGGGTTTATCTTGTATACTTTTGAGTACTTGACGATGTACTATTTGGGTTTTGATATACCTATTTGGTTTTTGGTACATTCAATATTGGGAGATTTTTATCTTACTGATTAATGTATATGTTTCTTCCATTATTTTTTAGAAAATTCATTCCCACTTTTATATTTCATGATGTCAGGTTCTATTCACTAACCTGTGGGGAATGATAATTCCCTTTGGTCCATGTCAGAGTCAGCTCAGGTATTAGGGTACCAGGGTATCTGGGATACTTCATGAAAGAACCAATTTCATATTTTAATAGTGTATATTATAACCTAGAATTTATCTTTTCATAATAAATGATTTAATTAACGTTATTTATAAATCCATATGATTTTAAATCTTTTAATTACTTTTGATTCAAAATTAACTAAATCCTAATGGTTTTGATAACTCAATTACCTTTCATTGAGTTATACTCTACATTATTAAACCTTATTGTTATAGGTTGGATCTAATCATCCACATTAAGATATTATGATATAATACCTCTTTATTTTCTAAGTAATTATTTTTTAAATAAATTTATTCTACTATGATGATTTCATTCATAAATTGTGAGATTGTGAAGAATAATTTTCATATTTTCAATAGAACCTTTATTTTCCATATAAATGATTTCCCTTTACTCCAAATTTTTCCTTCCTATTTGAAAAAATATTATGTTTTATATATGGTAAAACTCATATATTTATTTTCCAAATTTAAAATAAAGGTTTATCAACTATTTTAATGATTTGGGTACAAAACAAATTATAATTTTTTGATATAAAGGTTTTAATTTCAAGATATTATATGTTATCTTCTAACCCACAATTTCTAATACAAGAAAATTATTCTATCAAGATTATTTATTTCCACAAAAAATATTTTAAAAGTCTCTTTGAAATTTTATGAAAAATATTTGAGAAATGATTTTAAACTCTATTTTTCAAACAATTTACAAGTGTTTTAAAGAAATCCGTTTTTGAAAAACAAATATTCTAATTTATTCTCTATCTTTAAAAATTTACCTCTAAAAGATTTTTTATTCATGATTCACCTATTATGTTCTCATCTAATGTATTTTATTTTTGATTAAAAATATTGGTGTTATTTTAGTTGAATTTTTTTAAGTTATTTTATGAGAATCCATTTGATAATGGTACAAAACCAAAAATCTTTACACATTTTATTTAATATTTGATGATATAGAAATAACAAGAAACTAATTTTCATTTTATGGGTCATTGTGTAAGATTGCAGTTTTTCATATCAGGTATGGATCTTTAAAAAAATTAAAACCCTTGTTGTGGTGGTATTTTTGGATTAGACCTAAGAACCATTCCTTTAGGCCGGTTCATTAGTTTATGTGAAGAAGAGAGAAGAATGTTAGAGGTCAGCTGCAAAACAAATACACGATGTGAATTTAATCCATGATGTTTATTAAATAAACGATATGAACTAGTCTAGATAGAAAAATTCAACAACCTGCATTGGTTTTTCCTAGAGGGTTATCTTTATATGACATGTAAACATATATTGAATATTCTTAGATTTTTTTAAAGGGGGTAATAACCACTTATTTTGATAGAACACTTTTTTTTTATTCTCTACATAGTACCAGTCCTCCCATTGAACATATCCCATGCCTAAGCTATGTTCCTATGTTTCTTATTCATCTAAAATCTAATCGGACCACCATTCATCACATTGGAAATTAATTGGTAATATCTTTTATCTTTATCCTTCTTTTAATGGTTTATCGCACAGTCTTTTAAGCTATTTTAGAGCAAGATCGCATGCCCTATTTTCAAGTTCATTATCTAGTTTGTGGACTTATTCTATTTTTTGGATGAATAGTAATCCAATATTGGATGATTAATCTTATACCACCACAAGGTGGGTGGTCTATTAACTATCCTTTAAGTCTTGTTGCTTCATATTATGCATTGTGATGTCGCATGGCATATTTTTTGCATTTTTCCTTAAAAATACACATAACCCTTGTTTAATTTTTTTGCCTTGATATAAATAAACTAGTTTCCCCTTATTCTTATTGGGATAGGTCCTCATCAACTATTTCCATTCATTTAGGTGTGCCTTTGGAAATTTCCCTTTGATATTATAAATTCTTATGTGACCCAAATCACCTCCAAAGTAGTTTTGGATTGTCACTTAGATGAAATGACTATAAGGAATTAAATGGAAAGTGAGTGGTATGACCACATCACACGTATAAATAGAAAAAATGATTGCACCCTTGTTAAAGCAGAATATAAATAAATTATAAAGCCAATTTGACTACTTATGACTTATGATACATGGGCATGGAATCCCATATACATGTGATACATGGGTATGGTGTCCCATATACTTGTAATACTCAGGCATGGGGTCTCTATTGATATGATACTCGGGTATATCCTCCCATATACATATTATACTCAAGCATGGTTTCCCATATACTTATGATACTCAAGCATGGTGTCCCATAAACTTGTGATACTCGGGCTTGGCATCCCTATTAATATAATACTCAGGCATAAAAACCCATGTACTAGTGATACTCGGGCATGGAATCCCATATACTTGTGATACTCGGGCATGGAATCCCTATTAATATAATAATTGGGAATATTGTTCCTTATACCTGTGATCCTTGGGCATGGATACCCTTATGACTTATGATACTTAGGAATGGTGCCCCTTGATACTTTATAAGACTCTAGTGACTATATGTGGATGCTTGAGTTCCGCCTCAAGTCCTGGATGGAACTACATATGTAAATATAGCTCGTATATATACATATATGCATATACAATTATATGTATATGTTTATAATGACATCTGTTTAGATTTTTTCCTTAGATGGTTTGAAGACGGTAGTGTCAGTCTGGTGTCCTTTAGAAACTAGTTCTGACCATTTATTGTTTACATTACTACTTTACCATTATTATATTTGCATACTGATCATATTATATTCATTGGTTAGATACTTCTAGACACCGTTGGTGGTGGCCTATTGGGTATACCTCGCACCCTCTTCGGGCCACCTTTTGGTACTTTAATCGACTTTATGGATGAAGGTAGGGACATAGGAAAGCACCCATTTATTAATTCTTTATTTGATTATAGTATGGGAGTGGGGGAGAACAGACCCGACCTATTGTTCATGATTCTATATGAAGATAGAATTTGGGTAATTTTAGTTCTTTTAATATACATGTATATATGTGCATCTACTTCCTTGTTTTCATGTTCCTTTGTTTAGAGACATGACATTACATTATTTTGTATATAGTTCCACTTTGTCTTGATATATTATTACTATACAGATGATTTATCTATCATTGATATTTGATATTATTCTTACACCATTTATCCATTTATTACCCTGTTATGTTACTCTGTTCATGAGGGTATAGTCTCCCCACTATACCACCTTGGACCCTTCCTATTATAAGGTTGCCTCTAGAATATGGGGAGGAACACTTGAGGCCATGTGACTAACTAGGTTTGGTTACTTATGAGTAAACTAGGTTTGGGATGTTACAACATGGTATCAAAGGTTTATTTTCCACACCTTATTATTTTTTGATGGTAGAAAGGAGACTAGGATGTGTCAAAATTTGGTAATGAGAATGTTAATAGTAGTATCTAACCCATGTGTAGATAAAATCAAAATTTCTAGAGATAGGTTTTTCAGTTTTGGATTCTACTTATTACAACTAATTTGATTCCATCATTGTGTGACTTACATGATATGTGATGTTTATATTATTATTATTTAGGATTCCATTTTACCCTTGGCCTAGTATAATAAGGACTTTTTATCTCATGCATCATCATGGGAATATAGATATTCACTTGTCATGCATTATGCCACACCATATAGGTGCATCACATTTCTTACATTTTCTATGATTTCAATGATCATCTTGACTCCTATAAATGGAATTATTCTAACATTTATTACAAGGGAATGAGAAACGTAATTCGTTACTTGAAGTTCCTACATCAACCCAAGTGTTCTTTCCTACATAACATGATTTTGACACCATAAGTAGTAAATTATGGCATGTTGAGTCATGGACCATTAGTCGCATGGGATGGAACGTGTTTATGGTTTGAATTAAATGAATGGAATATCTTAATTTATAGAGTATAGGCCATTATAAATTGGAAGTAGTGATCTATATAATTAAACTATTAAAAAAAGTGCTATATAAATAAATATTAATTTCAATGAATTTAAATTCTAAAGTGAAATGACCGCCATTAAATGGTGATTCCAATTTCAATTTAAAGGGTGTTTCCCTCTATAACATGACATTGGCACTCTTTATATCGGGTCTCCTGGATTATTGCAGAGTGTTTGACCCTTACCTAAACTCAGTAGTGGGAGGTATGTAGTATCTTTTGTTCACTTATATCTATATGTCACCCAGACCTAGCTTTATGAGCTAGCATAGGGGTGTGATTTTTACATGGTAGGGATTTTTATATGTTATATTCTTATACCTGTGGATTATGTTGTTATCAAATCCTATATTAGGTGTGATCTTGTAATTTGTAGAGTTATACCACCATGATGTCCTTGAGTCATGTTCCAAGAAGGTGGTTAAGACCATTCTTTAGAGGTGGTTGGCCTTTCTCCACCAATGTTACCTTTAGTAGTGCCAACTAAGGAACTTTATATTATACCTGACATGGGTCATGATGACCAATTTTGAGTGGATTTTTTGCGTCTTATGCAGACCATGTAGGTATTAATGCAACTAGACCCTTCTATGGTAGATTTGGTGGTAGAATTACACTAGTATCATCTACCCACATTTTCAGTGGATGGTGGTCCTCAAGTTACAAACTTGTGGCTGGAGTCCATGCATACTATTTTAGAGCACCTTGAGACACCTCCTAAGAGTAGTTTGAATATTGATACATATATTACTCGAGATTATTACAGGAAATGATGGGATGTTATTTCCAAGTAATATCTTCCTCGGGGTATGGACTAGGATGGTTTTGAGAAAGTCTTATATGACTATTTCTTTCGTAAAATGATAAAAGAAGATCAGGATTGGGAGTTTATGAATCTTCAGTAGGGAACTATGTATGTGATGGACTATTCCTCTCAATTCATAGAGATCCAATTATTTACATCGACTCTTTCTAGTGACGTTTTGGTAAAAACAAGTTGTTTTAAGGATGGGTCATATATGCTATCTAATCATTGGTAAATTTCTGTCATTTTTTCCACTATTTAGGAGATAGTCAACCAGTCCCTCATTACTGATCGAAACCTGAGGGAATATAGAAGTGTGGGCCATGGTAGTTTAGAACTAGGGTAGGGAAGTTGTTTTATTTGTGGCTAGAAATGTCTCTTTGAGACTGCATGTGGGAGTAGCAGCAGCCAAATGAATCCCACTGACAGTCATGTGGTTTGTCACTAGTGTGGGAGGCCAGGCCATAAGAGTCCTTAGTGTCCCAAAGACCCCATTGAGTGTCGAAGATATGGAAGTTTGGGGAATCATCAGTGTTTTTGTAGTTCCATCCTATTTTTTCCTAGTGTGAGAAGATCTGTATCAGCTCTGCATCCAGAAGAAGGATGAATAGCACCTCACTAGTTAGGTAAATGGAGTACTGCCAACTATTCAGAAAGAGGAGGTGTTCATGGATGAGGTAGCTAGGATTCATATGCACAACATCAGTAGGATAAACCTGCTTAGGTTACTCAGGTTGTATCTCAGGGCTATGGAACAAGCCATAACTATGCAATGCATCCTTTTTTAGAGGATCATATCACTTGGATATCTAGATTTTGTGGTACTATTCTATTAGTCTCTAGTTTAGTTTTTTCCATATTTAACATTGTTGCTTCACATTTATTCATATTGGTGACTATTGTGGAAAATTATCAGACTTGAAATTTGGTACCTTGGTGGGGTGATGACCCTTGATACTCCTTTGAACATATGTTCATAGAGTGTATTCCAGTGTAATGAATTCCACCATTAGGTAGAAATATATATTTGATTATGGGACCTCTTCATTTTTGAGATGATGGGATTTTATTTCATTATCAGGATACACCAGTTGGTCCCTGTTTCCTCTGGAATTGGGAATGACCTCATTGATTGAAGGTTTAAACATTTCAATCGGTTTCTAACAGGTTTGTTCGTAGAACCGGAAACATCCAATGATTCCATATCCATTTGGATCTACTTTCCAAAGGTAGGCGCTCATTAGTTGTGGACTAATGAGGCTTAGGAATCTACATTGGTCGAGAGGATGGGAGGTCGGACTCATCACACCTTTTTGAGGGGAATTATTGTCTACTCCAGGACTCTCTTTATATATTTAAGTTATGTTCGTGAATCTTTATTACATTAACAAGTATAAAATGAGCTTTCCTTTAGATCTGAAAATCAATGATTGATATGTAGGAGATTTAGAGAATATTTTATATATATTCGAGGTTCTTCATTGATAGAGAATAATCTGTATTTGTTAGAGATTCTTAGTCAATGGTATGCTTCAATACATAAAAGTATCTTGGTAATTGTGATGACCATACTGTTTTTAAAGCCACTCAGTGGGGCACTTGAAGTTTATTTTCATTCAGGAGGACCTGGATTATTTCAAATTTGGGATCATACCTGTATATGGGCTACCTACGTATCCTTTGTTTTGGAAAAGGAATCATAACCCACATAGTTCGATTAAGGGAGTATGATGTTTATGTATGATTAATGGCTCAAAGAAAGATTTCATGATTACTTTTACACTCTAAGCTCACGTGAGTCATGCTCGGTGTGAGAAACAAAAGGTATTGGTGAAACCAGACAATTGTACCATCATAAGAAATGATGTGGGGCTTATATATGTATAACTGCACAAATAGATGAATATTAGAATTTACTTCAAGGAAGAAACCCAGGAACAAGGTCCATAAAGGTTTATGTACTTTATGGAGATTTGGATACTCTAACTTGGGGGTTACTCCTGAGGAAGATTCCCAAATTAGGAGGGGACTTATGATTGGGTTTTACTCCTGAGAAGGAAGCCAAGATCAAAAGTAAATTAAGACTGGTTAAGAAAAATTAAGATTGGGGCTTACTCCTGAGAAGGAGGCCCAGGTGAAAGGGATTTGAAAAAATTAAGGGACTTGGGGCTTACTTCTAAGGAGGATGCCCATATTTGAGACTGGGGCTTACTCCTGAAAAGGAATCCCAAGTTAAGGGAATTATGACTGGGGCTTACTCCTGAGGAGGATGCCCATATTTGAAACTGGGGATGACTCCTGAAAAGAAAGCTCAGGTTAAGGGAATTATGACTGGGGCTTACTCCGGAGGAGGATTCCCATATTTGAAACTAGGGCGTACTCCTGAAAAGGAATCCCAGGTTAAGGTAATTATGATTGGGGTTTACTCCTGAGGAGGATTCCCAGATTAGGGGAATTGAGAACTGGGGCTTACTCCTGAAAAGAAAGCCAAGTTTAAGATAACTATGGTTGGGGTTTACTCCTGAGGCGGCTGCCCATATTTGGGAACTTGGGGCTTACTCCTGAGGAGGGTGACCAAATTTAGAAAATTATGACTGGGGCTTACTCCAAAGGAGGATTCCCAGGTTAGTGGACTTGTGATTTTGTTTTACTCCTGAGAAGGAAGCCCAAACCAAAGGAACTTGGACTGGGGCTTACTCCTGAAAAGGAGGCCCAGGTTAAGGATGATCTCATTTTAAAGGATGAGGTTTAATGAAAGAAATCTCTGACCTTAGTGACATAAAGATATGTAAATCACTAGGTTTTAAGATATGTTCCACAAAATTCCTTTCAGATAAGGAAGCCAGCAAGGAAATCATGATATGAATGGATTTGGAGAGAGTTCTGAAGGCTTAATCATGAAGAGGATAGGTGGATAGGCATAAGAGAGGTGAAATAGGCAGGAGGGGCACCCAAAAAGAAGGTGGCGCGCAAGTCCTGTGTAGGCACGCAAGTCCTGGTCGCGCAAGTATACTTGTGATAAACATGGGTACTTGCACGCCGGTGAATCCTTAGAGTAAAACTTGGGCGAGGCTTGGCTAAAGCCCTTAGTACTATCCTTGGATGCTTTCAGAAGAGTGGTGCGCAATTTCTGTTGAAGGGGTAAGGCGGCGTGCAAGTGTGTCCATTTCCCATAAGGGCTGGCCACCTAGGTGCACAAGTGTTGATGAGTTTCAACACTTAGGCCTTCCCCCCTCTAAAGATCTTCCGTTTGAGGTAAGAAATTACCTTACTAGTGTTTGGAAGCTTTGAGAAGAGACTAGGGTGCCAGGAGCTCGAATCTGAGTTTCTGTAATTTTTCCTCCCCGAAATGGGGGGCCCACATGGGGTATTTATAGGCTGGAGAAGACCCTACGAGAATTTCAAAGAAGGCACACAAGTCACCTGTGCGACTAATGGGCGGCGCACAAGTATACTTGCGCGACCTTATTAGAACTTGCGTGACCCAAGTGTATTTGAATATTGGTTCATGCCTTTGTCAATTTTTGATGTTTCTTCAAAGGATGAATCACATTGGGTTCAATGTATTTCCCTTTACATTCCTTTAGACTCTGTGACGGAAAGGAGCGTCAACAAAAGTACCCCCTCAGAGTTGGATCTGAAAGAAATGAGGATGTGACTCTGAGGAAAAGAAGAAAACCAAGGAACATACGGCGCGCAAGTGTTGAGCACGCAGAGGGTGGCGCACACGTTTTGAGCTGCGCAGGCGTCAGCGTGTAAGGGTGCATCCTGGCCTATATATACGCAGTCATTCCTCGCGCAAAGCACCAAATTTCAAACTTTCGAGCTCTCACTGCGCAATTTTCTTCCTTCATGAAAGTTACACTATTTTCCACTATTTCTTTGATGTATCGCTTCTATATAGGTATTTGGACTTGCGTGGTGATACCTGTGCGCCAGAACTTTCACGACACACTGATACTTGCGCGCCAACTTTGGGACTTGCGCGCCTTAATGCCTTAGACATTTTTTCATTTTCCTTCACAAAATTTATGAAAAATCAACTTACTTAAGAGTTAATTATTCAACTTTTGTGCAGATTAAATGGCTCCCAAGAGAATTGGAACAGATGATGAACTAGCTAGTAAGAGATTTGATGATATGATGAGAATCATTGGCCATGATTATTATACTATCTATGACAGAACTCTTCCAGATTTGGCCAAGTACTTGAAGAAATATCATGTCAATTTCCCACAGAGCATTTATTTGCCTTTATATGGTCATGGTAATCTGCAAGGAGTCTAAGCTCCAGAGCCGAAGAACTATACACCCAATATGTATCCAAACTACTATCCCTCTACTTCGGTTATGTTGTGAATTAAGAGCAGCAACAATGGTGTGAACTTTCAAATTTTTCTTCCATGCCATTTCCTTGCATATATGAAAATGGAAAACCATGGGCTCATATGTTTTCCACTGCCGGTTGATGGAGAGAAGATGACATTAGAAACAATATCTGAAAAGAGTACTCTCTCCAAATGGATCTTTACTTCAAATGCTCTATTCTCAAATCCATGTATCCATCTTCCAAGTCTCTTGGACAGAAATAGAGTCAGTGTTTGATCAGCAAAAAAAATTCTCAAACCGCATTCAAGAACATTCTTTTACAATTGTTCCAAGAAGAGCTAGTATCACCACATATCTTATTGTATCCAGTTGAAATTAATGAATTCCAGGTGGTTGCTGATGAATCTCGGGATTCCGTAAATCAAATAAAGAGTTATGTTGAAATCCTCTTGTAATTCTTGAAAAAGAGAAGAGACTCCAGTCTGTGGATGTCCTTCTATCTCCTGTGCATCAATGAAAAACACTTTCATCTTCAATCATTTGTACCTGCATTCTTTTTCTACATGATTTAAATTTTTACCTAAGCCAAAGGGCCTAGTAAGCATAGTTTGATTTTTTTGTTAGGATTATTAAATAACCCTACAAACTTTGAATCCTTTAATTTCTCAATATTACCTAAATCATACGAAAATGTATGTTTAGTGAGCTGGGACTTGACTTTTATTCAGAGTTCCCTTGTCTGTTGTGGGCAGTTTAAAGTCATGCACGTCGGACATAAAAAGGCTAATGTTTAAGGTCGAAATAGCTTTGACCGAATGGGTTAAAATTGACTCAATTCCTTGAAAACTTATCTAAAAACATTTTACCACACTCAAGTAAGAAGGAAAACATGTAAACTATGACTTAAGAAATTTTGAATCTGAGGAATGATAAGAAAAAGTTCTAAAAGGCATTAGAAAAAGTAGTTCCCAAGAATGAAGTTACCATTATTTAACAAACCCGTTAGGGGGTTGAATTATACAGGGGCACCTAAGGGCATTGGCTGCATAGTCAAATAATAGTATCTTTTGGATGACAAGTCTGTTATGTAGACTGTTTATGCAAGGCCGCCTAAGGGCACGTGCTACATAGATAGGAAAAAGAACTCTCAGAAATTTACTTTTCTACTGCTAAAAAGCCAGTGGAAGTTTATGGAGATTCAAATTTTCCAAATCATAGAGTTTGTTGTATGGAGAGAGGTACTTGAATATGGAGAAGATATTTTCAAGCAAGATCGTCTAAGAACTGGATGAATATCACTCCAACAAATGTCTGACCCAAACTTAGGGAAGAGAAATATAACCCATAGACTTGAATACTTTCAGATCATGAAAAAGAGTATGAGACATATATGTTAAGGATGGCTATTTTTGCAGATCCCTACATATTTTCGTTAAGACAACTAAGGAAAAAACAGGTTTTATTTCCAAGAATAAAGTTACCGTTATTTAACAAACCCGTTAGGGGGTTGAATTATGCAGGGCCAGCTAAGGGAATTGGATGCATAGTCAAATAATAGTATCTTTTGGATGACAGTTCTGTTATGTAGACTACTTATACAAGGCCTCCTAAGGTCACGTGCTGCATAGTCAGGTAAAATAACTCTTAAAAATTGGACATTTCTGTGACTAGAAGTCAGGAAAAGGGTTATGAATATCTAAAAATATTTAAGGTTAGGATTATAACACATAAAAATGGGTATTGTCCAATGTATGTAGAGATACACAGATCAATGCTAACCATAATCATGTTGTGGGTGGGTCCTGAATTTGAAATGTTGTACTTCACTACGTATCCCATAAGGATGGGAATCAAGCCATATGTAGTTATTGAAATATATTTTAACGTCATGTGGGACTAAAGTGTAAGAGATCTTAGTTTAGGGTCATAGAACTCAGACCATTATAAGAAATACACAGTGTGTGTTTTCATGGGTACTTTTCAGCCAGGGGACTGAAAGTGGAATTTGGGGTTAGGCCCAAAGACTTGGGGCTAGATTCGAGGGACACTCGAACATTGATACGTATCCCATAAGGACGGGAATCAAGCCCATGTAGTTCTATAAATACCCTCTGTACAGATTTGGTTTTTACATGTGAAGGGTGAAAAAGGGACTTTAGTGCAATGATGGTTTGACCCAAGATAAAAGGTTCAGGCATTACCATGTATGCACATAGTCATTGAAATATAACATGATTGGATATCAATGTAAATAATGATTTCCTCTCTAGTGAGTGTATCAAAGAATGTTGTAGTTTACTATCATACAGGAAAAAAGGTGTTGTACAGTTTAACGTCATGTAGCAAGGACAAAGGTGAACCAATGTGAAGAGATTGGTTTTGGGCTTGAACCTTAGGAGGCTGCCTACGTACCCAGCCTATAAGGCAAGGATCAAAGTCCACGTAGTTCAATTTAAGAATGAATTAGTGATCAAGTTGTTCATGGAGACAATGACCTAAAAAATGATGTTGGGACTTATGCATGGTTAGCGACCCAGAGAGGGTGTTATGGTTGAAGTTTACTCTAAGCTCACGTGAGTCATACTCAGTGTGAGAAACAAGAGGTAGCAACAACCTTAACGATGCACAGTTTAAAGTCAGGTAGGACATATGAAGGGACTATGCAGTTTAAAGTCTTGCAGTGAGGACTATTGGTGTTGCATAGTTTAGTTTCATGTAGCAGGGACAATACAGTTTAACATCATGTTGGACGAAGGGGGGACTATGCAGTTTAATTTCATGCAGTAAGGACAAAAGAGGACACAGTTTAACATCATGTTGGACATATTATTTACTTTTTCACAGTTTAACGTCATTTTGGACCAAAAAAAGGATGATACAGTTTAGCATCATGTTGGACGATGGTGCGAATAGTTTAAGGTCATATGCATGGACCATTGCTGTATAGTTTAACGTCATATAGGACGATGAAATGGACATGGTTTAACGTCATGTTGGACGAAAGTGCGAATAGTTTAAGGTCATATTCATGGACCATGGATGATGATGTAGTTTAATTTCTTGATGGATGAGAGAAATGCCAATATTTTAAGGTCGTATGCATGGACTGTTGGTTATGCAGTTTAACATATTGCTGGACGTAAGGGACTTCTGTACATTTTAGTGTCATATAGTTAAGACGTCACAGTTTAACGTCATGTTGGAGGTAAGTGCCAATAATTTAAGGTCATATGCATGGACCGTAACTAATGATGCAGTTTAACGTCTTGCTGGACAATATGAAATGCCAATAGTTTAAGGTCGTATACATGGACCATTGGTTATGCAGTTTAACGTCTTTCTAGATGTAAGGGACTTCTATACAGTTTAGTGTCATGTAGTTAGGATGTCACAGTTTAACATCATGTTGGATGTAAGTGCCAATAGTTTAAGGTCGTATGCATGGACCGTAACTAATGATGCAGTTTAACGTCTTGCTGGACAATATGAAATTCCAACAGTTTAAGGTCGTATGCATGGACCGTTGGTTATGCAGTTTAACATCTTGTTGGACATAAGGGACTTCTGTACAGTTTAGCGTCATGTATTTAGGACATCACAGTTTAACGTCATGTTGGACATAAGTTCCAATAGTTTAAGGTCATATGCATGGACCGTAACTAATGATGCAGTTTAACGTCTTGTTGGACAATATGAAATGCCAATATTTTAAGGTCGTATGCATGGACCGTTGATGTATTTTGTGTTTATACAAAATACTTCTTCAAAAATATGGAATTGGTTGGAGTAGTGATGAGTTCTCCATCCATTGAGATTAAAGAATAAGCTCCATTGGAGTAGACCTTATGTATTGAATAAGGTCCTTCCCATTTTGGCTCAAGCTTGGGAGGTTTCTTTCCAGGTATCATTGGAGTTCTGACAACCAATACCAATTATCCTTGAAACAATGAATGAAGACGAACTTTTTTTTTGAAATCTCGTGCTATTCGATTCTGATAGACTTCCAAGTGGTGCAGGGTGCACAATATTTTCTCATATAATAGTTCCAATTCATCCAATCACTTTTGAGATTGTTCATCTATAGATGACTGATCACAAATGGCTACTCTGAGCGAGGGTAGTAAAACCTCAATTGGCAAGACTGCTTCTATTCCATATACCAATGAATATGGATTTGACTGTGTTGCAGTGCAGGTGGTGGTTCGATAAGCCCATAAAGCATGAAAGAGTTTATCAGGCCATGATTTCTTATCTTTATCCACCATCTTTTGCAGTATGTTTGAAAGAGTCTTGTTGAAAGCTTCTATCTGTCCATTGTCCTCTGCATGATATCGAGAGGAATGATTGGATTTAATGTTTTATTCTTGATACAACTTCCTCACCTCGGATAAACAGAAGTTGGTGCCATTTTCCATCAATATGGTATGAGGGACACCAAATATGGTAATGATGTTAGACTTGATGAAGCTAAAAATGCATTTAGAACTGACTTCTTTGAGGGGCATTGCCTCTTCCCATTTGGAAAAGAAGTCAGTAGTAGTAAGAATGTACTTAAACTGCTTGGATGTAGACAAAGGATAAGGTCCCACTACATCCATTCCCCATGTGGAAAATGGTCACGAGTATTTAGCTATATGAAGCAACTATGGGGGTTGATGAATGAAGTTGGCATGTACTTGGAAAGAATTACACTTCTTTTTGAAATCAACACAATCTTGTATCATTGAAGGCCAAAAATATCCAAGCCTTTGAATTTGATCAGATATTCTATGTCCAGACTGATGGGCACCACAAACTCCTGCATGTACTTCTTTCATGACAGTCATTGTCTCTTCACCATCAATACATCTGAAGAAAACTCCATCAAAACTATGCTTGTAGATAATTTTATCTAGGTGATTTGGGCTATCAAAAAGAGTGAAATTTACCACACTTCTCCAGACTTGTTCTTTCCCGACTCTATCAGGCAGAAGTGTTCCATTTTGAAGGTATTCCCTGATAGGTGTCATCCATCCTTTAGTATAACCATATGGTTCAGATATGAGACTAATTTCATTGATTTCCTCTGTTATTATTTGAACATAAGGTGAAATTGTACGACAGTGGGCAATACTGATGGTTGTCTCATCCCGATTTGGATCTTCCAGAGCTGTGGCTATATTATCCAGTGCATCAGCTTAGGAATTTTGTGATCTTGGGACATAAGAAAATGTCAGTTCCAAAGGAAACTCCACCATTAACTCTCTGATGTAATCATACAAAGGGATTAATTCTTCTTTTCTGATTGTGTAATCCCCATTGACTTGTTTGATTACTAGGTCTGAATCACCTTTCACCTTTAAGAGATTCACTTGTTCTTGAAGTTCCAACTCCAATCATGCAATAAGAGCTTGGTATTCCGCTTCATTATATGTACCGCCTCCCAATAATGAGAAGGAATAAGGTATCAATTCCTTTTCTGGGGAAATGAGTACAAATCCTAACCCAACTTTGTTAAACTTAGGATCTTCCATTTTCCTCCCTATTGGACTTCTGGAAGCACCATCAAAGTAAATTTCCCATGTTTGAAGACTATCTTGAATAAAGAATACTTCCTCATCAGGAAGTTCAATATCTGAAGATGTATCTTCTACTGAAGGATGTTCAGCAAGGAAATCAGCCAGAGCTTGGCCCTTTATTGCCTTTTGAGACACATATTGAATATCAAATTGTTGCAAAATAATTTCCCATCTTTCCAGATGTCCTGTAATCATTGGACGACTAAGGATGAATTTGAGCGGGTTATTGCGAGATACTAATTGGACCTCGTGATGTTGCAGGTAGTGTCTCAACTTCTGAACTGCAAAGATTAATTCTAGGCAGCACTTCTCAATATTTGAATATCGGGTTTCTGCTTCAAGCATAGTCCGACTGAGATAGTAGAGGTTGTTTTCATTCCCAGCATCATTCTTCTAAGCAATAAAGGCACCAAATGATCACTCTAAAGCTTTCACATAGAGGATAAGTGTTCTTCCTTCAACAGGTGGAATTAACACTGGTGCACTCAAGAGATACTTCTTAAGAATATCAAATGCTTCTTGACATTCTTCAGTCCACTGGTAAGTGACTCCCTTCTTCATCAATTTGGTGAAGGGTAAGCTTTTTCCTACCAAATTGGCAATGAAACGCCGAATATAGTCCAAGTGTCCTTGAACTCCTCTCAATTCCTTTAAATTTTGAGGAGGTGACATACCAAGGATTGAATTTGTCTTCTTAGGATCGACTTCGATACCACGATGGTGTACAAAAAAGCCGAGAAATTTCCCTGAGGTTACCCCAAAAGAAAATTTTAAGGGGTTCATCTTCAAATTATGTTGACAAAGTTTGTGGAATATGATTTCCAAATCAGCCAAGTTATTAGAATGTTGTTTGGATTTAACCACCAAATAATCCACATAACATTCAACAAACTTCCCTAAAAAGGGTTTGAAGATACGATGCACAGCACGCTGATATGTTTCGCCTGAATTCTTTAGGCCAAAGGGCATTACTTGATAGAAAAACACACCCTGAGGGGCTCTGAAGGCTATAGATTCTTCATCTTCTGGAGCCATTCGGATTTGATTATATCCAAAATATCCATCCATGAAGGAAAGTGATTCATATCCAGTTGTTGCATCAATTAAGAGTTCTGTAATCGGTACTGGGAAATCACCCTTAGGAAAATGTTGATTAAGATCTCTGAAATCAATGCAAACTCTAATTTTCCCATTCTTCTTTTTCACTGGGACAATATTATCCAACCATTTGGGATATTGAACTTCTATGATGAAGTTAGCTTTGATAAGCTTATCCACTTCAGCCTCAATTTTGGAAGCATAGGTTGGGTGTGTTTATCTAGCAGCTTGTTTTAATCCTCGATGTTCTTCTGGAAAACCCAAACGATGAGTGGCAACATCAGGATCAAGCCCTGGAATCTCTGTATAGTTCCAAGAAAATATATCTCGATTTTGATTTAGAAAGGAAATATACATCTCTTGCTCTTCAAGAGTCATAGCTTCATTAATTAAAGTGGGGCGTGGATCTTCTTTTGTACCCATATTTATTTCTATGAGTTCATCCACGGTGGTAGAGATACCCTCTTCAAATACTGGGGGACCATCCCTGAAATCTTCCTCTTCTTCTTCAACATATGTTATTTCTTCTGTTTCTACTTGCATAGTAGATGATGAGGCAGAATTTTCATGATCAGAAGAGATATTAAAATTTTCACATCTTGAAGAAGAAGCTTCCATTTCCGACCTGATTGATGATGAAGGGTCTTCTTTGTGTAATAAATAGGAGATTACGGATTGAGAATCGACATCATCGTTTACCTCTGACATTGCTATAACTTTCTCTGGCCTGATTGGTGAAGTATATACTTGCTGGATTTTAGCAGATGAAATGAAGACATCTCCATTTGAGCTTTCATCATTGCTTGGTGGATCACCACTTTCTCCCATGTTTTCTAGATTTATTTTCTTAATTGACATTATGGAAGTTTCCATAAGAGTACTTTTATTTGGTTCTATCCTGTCAATTTGACTGATAGGCAACACATAATATGTACTCACATGTGTAAATGGGTTTGCTGTAATCTTTTACAAACCATATGGAGCATTAACTTTGGTAATCTTCTTTGTTGTGGATTCCTCTTTTCCCTTCATGTGATATAATTCTACCTCAATATATTGAGATTCACATGTCTTGAATGGAGATTTATCACCATACAATGTCCCAATTTGATCATCGAAACAATATTTGAGACATTGATGGTATGATGAAGGGATAGTCGCATGTTGATGTAGCCAGGGTCTACCAAGAAAGATGTTGAAGGTTGAGTCTTGATCAACAACCATGAAATCTGAATTGGATACAAGATCTCCAAACTGAGTTCTGAGTGTAATCTCACCCAGTGGTTCTTGTTCATTTTTATCATATCCTTGTAACATCAAAGTAGAAGAAGATAAATCAGATTCTGTGAGGCCTAATCGACGAAGTGTACGAATGGGGATGAGGTTGACTCCTGAACCATTATCAATGAAAACTCTTCGGATGTCTACACCATTGACCTTTCCAGATAAGTACAAAGGTCTAATATGTCCATGCATGACATCATCTTCATCTTCATCAGTAAAAGATATCATTGCATGGCATTCTGTAGGATTATTCTCTAAATGGTAGACTTCAGCTATAGCAATTTCAGTTTCAAACTCCTGAGGACTCGATGAGTGCCTCCCGAAGATCCTTTGATAAATTCAAAGAATCCAGAATTGATAACTTGGCTGGTATTTGGGCCAAGTGTTTCAATACATCATACTTTTGATCCAAAGGTCTGCGTTTCCCAATAGAAACATGTGGTTTCGCAGGTTCCTTAGAAGTTAATTCTTTGTAAGTTGATGCATCTTGTACGGGGATAGGAGTTGGTAATACTCCTAGATTTGGAAGATTATACCGATTAGGTCTATTTACTTATTGAGAGGAAGAAGGTGGAATCTCTAACCGATCTTCTAGAATAATTGTGCCAGGACTGAATCTGCCTTGTGTAAAAGAACTTTCTTGTTCTTGTTGAGCTCGTTGAAGGGCTCTGCCACGAGTTTCTGCCGCATACGCAGTTCTAGCAGGGGTAGAATTAGAATAGTGGCCTTTGAAAGATCCTCGTCTTCCCCTATATCCTGAGCCTCTGGAACTTCCTCTAATTCCTCTGTTTGATACAGGGAACTCAGGCTCATCAAAATCTAAACTGTGACCGGAATATGGATCTGTTAATTGAATCATATTAACAGAACTGAAGATAAACTCTTCATCCAATGAATACTCTGCCTAATTAGACTATTTAGGTTGTGCCATTTGGTGGGGCGGTGCCCATTACTTCGAAGTAGATAAAATAAAATCTGCTAGAGTCAAAGACAACTTGGGCTTTGACACATACTCATCTTCTTATGATTCTTCTTCTTTCTTTGAATTATGCCTCCCTTTTGAGGATTTTTCTTTTGATGGAGGTTTCACTATGGAATTTACAGCATAAGACACAATTGGTTTCTTCAATTGTGTTCACAAAATGGCATGAGTTTGGTTGATCATTTTTCTAACCATCCAATCCTCATATTTCTGCGCATTTTTGTTTTTGACTTATTGCCACTCACCTCCTTCCTCCAGATCTGTAGCAGTAACACATGCTACCTAAGCTGAAGAACCTTTCAATTTAACTTTTCCCGAGTCCACCATTTTCTGTAGGAGGTTTTTGAAGACAAAACACCCCTGGATGGGATTCCCCAATATCTGATGAAATGGGCAATAATTGGGATGGTCTTCATCTCCTTCCTTGTTTGGCCTCTTGGGCCTCGGCAGCTGAACCAAATTATTCTCCAAATCTGAAATGAAGTAACCAAGAACTTGTTCATTTCAGAAAGAATAAACTTTGCTCTTTAGCTCATCAAACTTTTTCTGTCTTTGATCTCTTTGATCTTCTTGATGAAACTGCCTCTTTTGCTGACGCTCAGGAGGTGGAGCCCTTCAAGAAGATGAAGGTTTTGAAATAGAAGCAGGTACAGGTGCTTGTTTAAGCATAACTGTATCAGTCTCTGCTCTACCCATTCTCATTCCTAGAGCTGATGGAATTACACGAGTTTTATCCTTAGTCTTCGTAAGAGAGTCTTCAATCTGCTGCGCGATCTAAGTAAGGTCTTGAAAACCTCCTGTGTATTTCACAGGGATCAATGGTGTGCATAGTTCATCATGTAAATTTGCCACACAGATTGGAAAAAATTCCTCTTGAGGGAGTGCTAACCTCAGGGAATAATTTAATCCCTTCCAGCGAGAAATGAAATCTGAAACCCTTTCATTCTCCCTTTTCTTACAATTTGTAAGATCAAAAATTGTTGTCTTTGAAAAAGTTGAGCTGAATTGAAGAATAAATCTTTGGTGGAGATCCTCTCATCCGGTAATTGACCGGGATTGCAAGCTTGTGTACCAGAAAAAAGCAGGTCCTTGTAATGACTGTACAAAACACCTGATCTTAACTTCTTCCTGTTGCTAAGGAGTTCCCATCATAGGATCGCAATGAGAAACAAAATTTGTTAAGTGTTTCTCTGGGTCTCCTGAACCATTAAAGATTGGGAATGTGGTACTTTCAAAATTTGATGGGGGGGGGGGGGAATTGCATCAACCCATTCAGGGAAAGATCTCTTTTCTGGTTTAATTTGAGCACACTTTCCCTCCATAGATTCCAACCGAGCTTTTAATGACTCAATAGTAGTTATTAACTTTTGAGAAACATCCGGTTGAGATTGGACCTGAACAGGTGCAATGACTGGAGCTGGTACAGATGTGGTGGTTGTTACTGCAACTGATGGTAGCATTGTTGATTTTTGTTGCACTTGACTCGTAGGATTAGACCTATGAGGGAGTACTGGTAGAGGAGGATATTCTTGATCCATCTTAGTAGCCGCAACAAATTCCCTTGGCTGACTAACTCCATCACACTTAGGAGGAAGACTATCTTGAATTAGTTCTACATTCAACCTCATCAATTCCTTCATTTCTTCCTCTTGTTGTGCAAAACTTTTCTCTAGTGAGAGCGATTGGCCTTCTCCAGAGGAAGGGTATGTAACCTGATTCTTTCCTTTCCCCTTTTTGGATCCCTTTTGGAGATGGGGTAGTGGGTTACTTGAAGGAATACCCAGATTCTGGGTAAGCCTTTGATTTCGTGTACGCACACCTTCTTCATTTGTGTCTGTGCATACAATTTCTTGAGCAGGAACCTCTTCATCTGATCCCTTTGAGTGAACCTCATCTGGTGGATCATCAAAAATGGCATTGATGACATTGATTGATGCATAATGCATTTCATCCCTTCTATAGGAATTTCTGCGATATTGTCTTCTTCCATGTCCTTGATGAGACATTGCCTTTTTTTTATTCGATCCCTCAAGAACTTCTTGACGAACTGTAATTTGGAGGTAATATCCTGATAATTTGGCTCTTTTTTCCTCTTGAGGATTCTTCCCCAATCGACAGAAGACTGACTTTCTCTGAGGGAGGGATTGAGGATTTGAAAAATTCCCCAGTCCGGGGGACTGGGGTTGTTCCTGCTCAACTCCTCGAATCCTATTTGTTGATTTTGTGGGTTGGGTTAAAAGAGTCCCAAGTCTGGCAAGATTGTCTGGTTCTTGACATACTATATCTGAGACTTTCCTTAAAGCTCTTCTAATCTTGCGGACTTTAGTCCGGAAATTAGCTGGATGCATCAACCTGCATCCACTTTTATCACCTGGCTCAAAAGACCGTTGGATGGTTTCTGACACTTCTGTCACTTGATGATGTGCTTTGTCCAAATGAGAGGCTTGTTCAATATTCTTGTTTGCTTGATGCAGGAGTAATTCAACAACTTGTTCTATGTATGCTTTATTTTGAGAGGAACTAGTTGAGGCATGTTCTTTAGAAAGCTTCTGATTACAAACAAAACCCATTGAATGTGGCCGGTCATGGGAAATAACATTGCATGAGACCATTTTTGGTGGGCTTTACTGACTGAAGATTATAGTGAAATGTGGTTCTCCATGAATACCCCATCCCCTGATATGAATACTAGATGGGGAATTGGAAATTAACTGGCGCAAACTTCTTAGTGCGCCAAGGCATGAACATTGAAGGGCTCTCTCCTGTTTTTCAGTCTTTGGATATCGAGAAACTGAGACAGATGCCAAATCAATTTGGCATTGTAACCCTTCTATTATCTTGACATGATTTTCATATTCATCACAAGATAATAGTTTGTTTTTCAACTGACAACGAGTTTTCCATATGTTGAGACGAATATCATGAATTCCATCTTCCATCAATATTTCTAGAATGTCATACTGAGAATCAGCCAAAGGCCAAAACATAACTGGCACTTCACCTTTTTCCAGTTGTTTTCTCATATTTAGTACTTCCTCTTTATCATTCAATGAAGATTATTTTACCTGATTAGACCAAAGCTGGTGCTTCCTTGCTGCTTCATCAGATTCAACAAGATTGGTAGAGAATTCACTGATTAAACTAGAAGATGAACGACCCAGGGGTGGTTCGTAGAATGACCTACACCCCAGGCTATCTTCTGATTGAGAAAGTGTTTCACCTGATAGTGGTAAAGCATCAGACATGACTGGATTCACATTTGCAAGTGCCTCAAGATAAGAGGGCTTTCTTGTCACTGCATTGTCTGTTGGAGAATTGTCTAAGCAATGTGAATCACTACTACGTAGAGGACGTTTGTAGCTAAATTCATCATCATGGGGAGGAACACCATGGTGGGTTACAACAAAAGATGAAACATTTTGATCCTTGGTCTTCTGGCCACACAGAGGGTTCGTATGGATCTCATCTGAAGATGAAGCTTAGAGATCGACTGAATCTTCAGGAAGCAAGCCTTCATGAGGAAGTATCTGATGAAGACCTTCGGAATTAATGTTCCCACTATTGGGAACTAAGAGATTAGAATCTTGAGTTGCAACAGATAATTGTCTGAGTGCATCAAGAACTCCAGCATCGAGTAAGGTCTTATTACATATTGGCCCTTGATTTCTTGACTGTGTTGGTCGGGTCTTCTTTTTAGACGCCTTCTTACTCACTTTAGGAACCACTTGTTGACAAAAGTGGTCATTATGGGCAGGTGTATGTGCCTGATCAGGAGAAATGATCAGGTTAGGCTGATTATCTCCACTCAAATCAGGTGTATGTGCCTGACTTGGTTGTCCATATGATATGGGGGAGTACGCCCCACAACCCTCTTGGACTGGAACAGATGTGTGTGTCTGTTCCGAAGTGAACTGTTGATGTGTCACTCCACTGGTAGGGATAGATTTATGTGTCTTTCCCTGAGATTCTATTGAAGCTGTTATAATATCCTGGCAGGCATCCAGAATATGAGCATGAATTTGCTTCTGCTCTTTCACCATTGACAGAATGTTCTTGGTGACTTCAGTGGCTGGAACGGGGATATACGTCCATTCTGTGCTTGTAGTAGGTGTATGTGCCTGCTCCTTTCCTCTTTTTCCGGTCAGTGAATTATGACAGTACCATGTGTGGGGGCAGAGAGTTGAGTCTACCTCCTGTTTGTCATCGGAGCTTTCCGAATGACTTCTCTGAATGCTACCAAATGAGAATGTTGGTAGGCTTGATCAATACTAGCAGGTTTATGTGCATGCTGATTGCACTCCACCGAATGTAGTTGATAAACTTCCTTCAATACTGACAGACGAGGCTACTGGTAGGATTGATGAGTGTAAGTAGGTGTATGTGCTTGTTTACCAGTTTTCAACACATTGGGTTGGCGAGCTCCATCACATGTAGTCAGACGAGCCTGTTGACTAGCCAATGATTTATAAACAGGTGTATGTTCCTATCTATAGTACTCTGCCGAAATTGCCTGGTGGGATTGGCGTGCTGCTGCAAGATGAGTCTGCTGGACAGCGGTATTAAAACAGACGGGTGTGTGTGCCCTCTCATTGCTTGCCACCAAGTTAGGTTGGTGGACTTCTCTGGAAATGGAAGATATAATAACCTACTCACTGTTAACCGGTTGTCGCCTCTGGTGGTTCGTCTTGCCTACTCGGGTTCGAGGAACCTGGGCTGATCGCCTGGAGATGACACCCTCATCATGTTGAGGGCGCATTGCCGCATGAGTCTGGTGGCGATTGTTGGTGGGAGTTCTCAGGAAGGACTCATGTTTCCTTGAATTAAGGCCCTGAGCGGCCTTCTCATTCCCCTAATCAGAATATGGGAGGTAATGGTTGTTGCGTTCCGGGGATAACGACCCGAAAAGGTTGGAGATGGTGGTTAGCACCGCCTACTTCTTGATCACTGGTCGTCGCTATCCGGATGACCAGGGTGAATTGTTCACTTGGAGGGCTTTTCGAGAAGCCTCCAGAGTTAGAATGGTACCGTGTTGATGGTACTCCTTAACTAGCGCATTCGATACCTAGCGTTGAAGACGCTGAGTTGGTGATATCTCTCTTAGAGCGGACGAAGATCCAGCAGGAGTATCAGCAGATGCCTTCATAGAAGAGGCATTCACAGGTGTGAATTTAAGAGAAGTCATTCTTGTAATGCAGAAGATCTTAGAAAAGAGTGCATGTTTGATATAACATGCGTAATCAAGATAAGTCCGTCCACTACACTTTTTGGATTAGCACATATGTTATTGATTGTTTTGTTTTCCCTCTCATTGAGTTTTAAATAGAGGCCTAACAAATAAGTAAAACATCATTTTAACTTGGTTAAGAATTCACGTCGGGTTCACCATTTTTTGTTTCCTCTAGAATTGGTAATGACCTCGTTTTTTTGAAGGTTCAAACATTCCAATTGGTTTCTAACGGGTTTGTTCGTAGAACCGAAAACATCCAATGATTCCATATCCATTTGGATCTACTTTCCAAAGGTAGGTGCTCATTAGTTGTGGAATGATGAGGCTTAGGAATTTGCATTGGTCGAGAGGATGGGAGGTCGGACTCATCACACCTTTTTGAGGGGAATTATTTTCTTCTCCAGGACTCTCTTTATAGAATTAAGTTATGTTCATGAATCCTTATTACATTATCATGTATAAAATGATCTTTCCTTTAGATCTAACAATCAATGATTGATATGTAGGAGATTTAGAGAATATTTTATATGTATTCGAGGTTCTTCATTGATAGAGAATCGTCTGTATTTGTTAGAGATTATTAGTCAATGGTATCATTCAATACATAAAAGTCTATTGGTCATTGTGATGACCATACTGGTTTTAAAGCAACTCATTGGGGCACTTGAAGTTTATTTTCATTCAGAAGGACATGGATTATTTCAGAGTTGGGATCGTACCCGCAGATGGGCTACCTATGTATCCTTTGTTTTGGAAAAGGAATCATAACCCACATAGTTCGAGTAAGGGAGTATGATGTTTATGTATGATTGATGGATCAAAGAAAGATGTCATGATTACTTTTACACTCTAAGCTCACGTGAGTCATGCTCGATGTGAGAAACAAGAGGTATTGGTGAAACCAGACAATTTTTCCATCATAAGAAATGATGTGGGGATTATGTATGTATAACTGCCCGAATAGATGAAGATTAGAATTTACATCAAGGAAGAAACCTGGGAACAAGGTATATAAAGGTATATGTACTTTATGGATATTTGGGCACTCTAACTTGGGGCTTACTCCTGAGTAAGATGCCCAAATTAGAAGGGGACATATGATTGGGTTTTACTCTTGAGAAGGAAGCCCGGATCAAAAGTAAATTAAGACTGGTTAAGAGAAATTAAGATTGGGGCTTACTCCTGAGAAGGAGGCCCAGGTGAAAGGGATTTGAAAAAATTAAGGGACATGGGGCTTACTCCTTAGGAGGATTCCCATATTTGAGACTGGGGCTTACTCCTGAAAAGGAAGCCCAGGTTAAGGGAATTATGACTGGGGCTTACTCCTGAGGAGGATTCCCATATTTGAAATTGGGGCTTACTCCTGAAAAGGAAGCTCAGGTTAAGGTAATTATGAATGTGGCTTACTCCTAAGGAGGATGCCCATATTTGAAACTGGGGCTTACTTTTGAAAAGGAAGCCTAGGTTAAGGGAATTATGACTGGGGCTTACTCTTGAGGAGGATGCTCAGATTAGGGGACTTGAGAACTGGGGCTTATGCCTGAAAAGAAAGCCCAGTTTAAGAGAATTATGGTTGGGGTTTACTCCTGAAGAGGATTCCCATATTTGGGAACTTGGGGATTACTCCTGAGGAGGGTTCCCAAATTTAGAAAATTATGACTGGGGCTTACTCCTAAGGAGGATACCCAGGTTAGGGGACTTGTGATTTGGTTTACTCTTGAGAAGGAAGCCCAAATCAAAAGAACATGGACTTGGGCTTACTCCTGAAAAGGAGGCCCAGGTTAAGGATGATATCATTTTAAAGGATGAGGTTGAATGAATGAAATCTATGACCTTAGTGATATAAAGATATGTAAATCACTAGGTTTTCAGAGATGTTCCACATAATTCCTTTCAGATAAGGAATCTAGCAAGAAAATCATGCCATGAATGGCTTTAGAGAGAGTTTTGAAGGCTTAATCTTGAAGAGGATAGGTGGATAGGCATAAGAGTGGTGAAATAGGCAGTAGGGGCACCCAAAAATAATGTGGCATGCAAGTCCTACGTGGGTGCCCAAGTCCTAGTCACGTAAGTATACTTGCGCGACACATGGGTACTTGCACGTCGGTGAATCCTTAGAGTAAAACTTGGGCGAGGCTTGGCTCAAGCCCTTAGTACTATCCTTGGATGCTTTCAGAAGAGTGGCGCACAAGTTTTGTTGAAGGGGTAAGGCGGCGTGCAAGTGTGGCCATTTCCCTTAAGGGCTGGCCACCTAGGCGTGCAAGTGTTGATGAGTTTCAACACTTAGGCCTCCCCCCCCCCCCCACTCTTAAGATCTTCCGTTCTAGGTAAGAAATTACCTCAGAAGTATTCGGAAGCTTTGAGAAGAGACTAGGGCGTCGGGAGCTCAAATCTGAGTTTTTGGAATTTTTCCTCCCCGAAATGGGGGGCCCATAGGGGGTATTTATAGGCTGGGGAAGACCCTGGGTGAATTTCAAAGAAGGTGTGCAAGTCACCTGCGCGACCAATGGGCGGCGTACAAGTATACTTGCGCAACCTTAGTGGAATTTGCGCGACCCAAGTGTATTTGAATCTTGGTTCATGCCTTTGTCAATTTTTGATGTTTCTTCAAAAGATGAATCACTTTTGGTTCAAGGTATTTCCCTTTACATTCCTTTAGACTCTGTGAAGGAATGGAGTGTCAACAGTCCCCTATCATACTTATGTAGACTAATATCACAATAGGGATTGTTTACATCCCCATAGGGAAAAAGTTACATACTTAAGGGAGAATTTGATTTCTAGGAGACCTGAGATGGACTAGATAATCATGGACTAAGCAGAGTGATAGTCCAAATTTCTATCCTTTTTATAGATGATCAGGGTGTATGTCAAGATGATTTCCCTCCAATATTTGATCATTTCAGGT
>CAUJRU010003056.1:0-57907 GCA_963277665.1 Viscum album
AGCCTTGGATACCCTATGCTAAGTCATCCAGACTATTACCATGACCCTCACTTAGGTACCATATCATATCTCCCCTTGGAGATCTCTTAATCCAATTATAAGGAGGAAATACTCTATGTCACACTTCACCAATCCCTATATGGAATATCCTACTCATCACACACACAATGACTCTTATATATCCTTAATAGGGTGTTCCTCATAATACGTGAGATATAAAACTATATGATCCATATTCTTTAGGCCTAAGACTCTAATACCTACTCAAATAGCCTTAGAAAACCTAACTAGGATATACAAATCTCATACCAAACCTGATCCTCTCATAAACACAACTACTCCATGGAGACATAATCTCTGGATGATCAAAAAATCACAAACATTCAATAGAACCCTCACTCTCTCTCTTGGTGGATCAAAAACACCATATTTATTTACCTTGGTTGCTCTTGATTTCTATCCCTTTCACTGGAACACATATACTCATGCATGAATGCACAATCATGCATAAATTGGAACATGGTTTTGTATTATAGGGTCCACCTACCTCAAAAAATGGAGTAACCCCCTCACCAAGATCAAATCATCCTCAACCAAGACTATACATGACTTGTCTAATCTTGTACCAATGATTGAGACCCAATCTCAAGGCACAATTCCCAAATAATTAATTATAGAAACTTATAATTAATTATTCACCTTAATATAATTAGTAATAATCTTTTAAAAACTAACTGGGAAACACAACACCACCTAAACCACACAAAACATGGTGCGTTCATCATATGAGGATAACCTCTAGCCAATACAAACAAAATCTACATCATCTGAATTGATTTGAAGATGATATAGTGAAATCATCACACAAGTCCTAGTTAAAATCATCCCAAATCATTGGGAAATAAAGGATAATAGTAATGGAGGAAGTATGAGGGAAGAACTCACTAACGCACTATAAAAAACTCCCAAGAACCACACCTCATCAGGGGGGATCTAATAGAGGAAGAGAATGGATGAATCCCAAGAACCACCCAAGATTTTCTATTAATGAGCACGCCCCCCACCATTTTGAAGTATCTAGTTTTTTATCTAAATTATACTCATATTTTTTTCTCCCCTAACCTATATACCCATCCTATGGATTTCAAATAGGATGAATATAAATAAATAATGGATGAATGCCAATCAGTTGACAAAAGAGTATGAAGAAGGCGTGGAAGAGTTTATCAAGTTTGCAAAATATCATGCATGTGACCCTTCTCAAATCCTTTGTCCGTGTTTACGCTGTTGTTATTCAAAAAAAATTAGTCCAGAGGAGTTGGAAGAACACTTGATCTATCACGGAATAGATCAGAGTTATACATGTTGGAATAAACATGGGGAAACAACGAATGTAGGTAGTGGCTAGGATAACACTGCGTTTTATGGATCATATGATATGATTACAAACATGAACAATGAAGATGATTGTATGGAGGATGTGATTACAGATGTGAATGATGATGAAGATCATATTGAGGAAATGACAAGTACCGTCGAAGATGAACTTCGTGATTGCCCAAAATTGTTCGAGAAGTTAAAAAGTTGTGCAAAGACGCCATTTATGCTGGTTGTACTAAATATACAGCATTGTCAGCCGTACTGAAGCTGTATAATTTGAAAGAAGACAATGGGTGGAGTGACGCCAGTTTTACGAAACTACTTGCTCTCCTGAATGACATGCTCCCAGAAGATAATGAGCTCCCGAGCCGAACATACGACACCAAATGAATTCAATTGTAATACCCCAATCTTTCACGGTACGCTTCTCTTTGAATAATACAATAGTGTGTGTTATACGCAACTTTGAGTTCTAACACACCACAACCAATCAAACTAGCCGTCAAGAATAGTAATAACCACTTTTTGAAATTTTATACAATTTATATTTCAAAATGAACTTCATTTTTGGATTCAGAATATCGAAATTAGGTTGGGGTAAATTTTTGGTACTTTTTTGATAACTTTCATATTTTGATGAATAGTGAAAATTACTAAATTTTAATTAAAAACAACTTTTTTAATCGAAATAATTAATAGTGATAAATTATGAATTTGAGTGATTTTAAAGTATAACTAGATTATATTTTTACCATTTAATCCAATTTTGGTCATTGGACATAATTTCACATTTAAACTGAACATAAGCAAGTGTTAATCTTTTGATAATTATTATTTCTTAAAAACACACTATTTGTTTTGACAACGGGAATTAATTTTTAAATTAATTAATGAAAATTATATGTTTTTAATTTGGTAAAATTGAAATCATTTTTGAATTCATAATATCAAATATATCTTAGGCCGAATTTTTGGTATTTTTCTGAGAAACATCAATTTTTGATGAATAGTGAAAAACACTGAGTTATTGGTTAAAACCAATTTTATTTATTTAAATAATTATTTATTTTATTTAAATTAATTTATGTCAAAATAGATACATAATACTTATATAAGTTCATTTTAATTCATTGGAGTCAGTTTATAATAATTTTAGATATATAAAACTTTTATTGAACTTTTCACCATCTTTTACCCACCTCCTAAGAGAATTTGAAAATTCACATAAAACTTAATTTTACCGCTTCTGTGAGTTGAATTTCGAAAATCCAAGAGACATGATAAATATAAAGGAGTAAAATTTGGTTCAATAAGATAAAAATAATTTTTGGTAAATAGTAACTTTTTACTTTTATTTACCGCGGTTAAAGGTAAATGTGTTAATTCAAGGTAAAAAGAATATTATAATAATTCAAAATTACCTTAACACATGTCATAACCTTATTGGATGAGTAATTTCCAATAATGGGCATATTTGGGTCTATTTTGGGACCCCATGGAGCCAATTATGAATGATAATGACATTTTAGATTAATTAATTTAATGTAAAGGAAAATTTGACATAAACAAAAACCTTTTAGTAATTAATTTTTATATGGTGTTATATAAGTAATATTTTTTACTATAAATATTTATTAGAAAGATAAACTATTTCCTACATAATGGTATTTTATTTATAATTTTTATACATTAAATAATTTAATTTATTTATGAAAAAATTATGATGCAGTAATTACCGTATTAACGAAGGATTAAGATAATTGATATTATAAATACCCAAATAAATGTAATTTGAGACTTTTTATGAATTAAAATAATTTTATAGGTTAATATGACATATTAGTATTGTTTATATGAATTTTTTTTGAAGTAATAATGCTGTTATGAATTTATCAAAAACAAAATACCCAATAGTGCCAAAATTGACATAAAAGAGTTTTTTTAAACAAATATTATATTATTAATTGATATTCTATTCCTAAAAATCTATGGTTCAGCCAAAGGACTTATATCATGATAGTTTTATCATTAATGGACCACTTGGGGGTCTATTGGAAGTTTATAGTAATTTTATTAACCATATAATATAAAAATACAAAGAGACATGTTAAATGTCAAACTAATTAACTAAGAGTTAAAACTAAAAGACAAGGTTAATAAAATGACCCAAAACTGTCTAAAACCTATTGGTTGAGTGTATTTCTACCCATCCCCACCTTATCCATGAAATAAATCAATTTTTAGCCATTGTAAACCGAATATGAATTTATTATAAAATAATATTTTAAGTTTTTCCTAAGGTGCCCCTCACCCCTCTTATAAAAGGGAACTCACCCTTCACTCTAATTCACACCTTCTAATCCATTTGGATCGGATGAACCCTGCCCAAATACCCTGTCAACTATCCTCTTTTCAACCTAGAGGACTTAGTTTGATCAGAAATCCAACCTAAGGAGCCCTTTTGATCAAATCAAAAGAAAGAACCCGAAGAAGAGGTAATGATTTCACCACCCTCTTTCAAGTTCCTTTCTTCTTCCACTTCCTTTTTCTTTGTTGTTTACATTATAAAATAATAACTCCAGTATATTATATATACTTTTATGTTATTATAATTATGGTACAACCAAATTCATTATTCAATCCACCCTTTGAATGACATGTCACCATACGTGCGTACGTACGGCTTACCGTCTCCACGTCGTGGTGTAATTGTTATTCAATACATTATTATTTGGATGGGTATAATAATGATGTGTATTTGATGTAAATAATAAATATAACATGATAAGGGTTCTGTATATATAATATAACATTCAATTATATATTACTATAATATCAAAAGAATGATATTTTCACTCGTGTGTACGTACGGATTACCGTCTCCACGACGCGATGAGATTCATTTCCAAGTTCATCATTCATCGATGATTATAAAAATATATATATTACTAATAAGTATGTAATATATGACATAATAATTCTACTGTAGATATATATATATTTATATATATAAGTATTTATATACTTACATTTATCTTATTCACTTACTTCCGTTCAATACTATATGAAAATGGAAATAACGTTTATGCATATGTACGGACTACCGTCTCCATAAACGGTGTTTTCCATTTCATATATATGTCTATTATACATATTTATATTCTAAATATATATGATATATAAATCATGTTTTATATTTTGGAAGTATTTAAATCATGATCTATGTGATACAATCAAGAGTAACAAGTTAAAACATGTACGATAAAGAAAGCGATTATTACCCGAAATATTAATATAACATGAAAATTATTATTAATTGGGTAGTATAAAGTCATAAATGAATAATTTATGATATCATAAATATTAATATGGTTCTGGTATAATTTAATAACATACTATAGTCTTCATTGTAACACCCCGAGATTTTATGAAAAATATTCTTTTTAATTTCATTAATGTCTTGTGTTGTACGCTACACCAAAAGGAGCTTGCACAACACGCATCCTTGACTTGCCTTTCATTACACGCAATCACGACCTTCCTTGATAGCGTGTGTAGTATGCAATACCGAGTTTTACTAAACAATGATATGCTATTAAAATATTATTAAAACTAGCCGTTATGAATAGTAATAACCACTTTTTGAAATTTTGTAAATTCTATTTTTCAAAATGGACTTCATTTTTGGATTCGGAATATCAAAATTAGCTTAGGGTGAAATTTTGGTACTTTTCGGATAACATTCATATTCTGATGAATAGTGAAAATTACTAAATTTTAATTAAAAACAACTTTTTTAATAGAAATAATTAATAGTGATAAATTATTAATTTGAGTGGTTTTAAAGTATATTTAGAATATATTTTTAAAATTCAATACAATGTTGGTCATTGGATGTAATTTCACATTTAAACTAGTTATAAACTAGTGTCAATCTTTTGATAGTTATTATCTCTTAAAAACACACTATTTGTTTTGACGACGAGAATTAATTTTTAAATTTGTTAATGCAACTGATATGTTTTGAATTTGGTAAAATAGACATCATTTTTGAGTTCATAATATCAAATATATCTTAGGCCTAATTTTTGGTATTTTTCTGAAAACTTTCAATTTTCGATGAATAGTGAAACCACTAAGTGGTAGTTAAAAAAACTGAATTGTTCATGAAACTTAATTTTACCGCTTCTGTGAGTGGAATTTCGAAAATCCAAGAGACACGGTTAATATCAAGGACTAAAATGTGGTTCAAGGAGATGAAAATAATTTTTGGTGAATAGTAACTTTTTAGTTTTATTTACCACGGTTAAAAGTAAATAGGGTAATTAAGGGTAGAAATGATATTATTATTACCCTAACACATGTCCTAATTCTATTGGACAAGTGTAATTAGACCAAAAACAAACTTAGGAATAACATATGACCATTTAGGCCCACTTGGATTAGATTAGGACATTTATTATTAATTTATTTAAAGAAGGGTTAAAAGAGTTAAAATCAAAGTTTATTTACTAAAACATTTTTAATATGGGGTTATACATAAGATAAATTCGACTATAAATATTCATTAGAAATATAAAAAGATTTCCTAAATAATGGTATTTTATTTGTAATTTTTAGACATTAAATAATTTAATTTATTTATGACACAATGATGATGCAGTAATTATCTTATTAATGAAATATTGACATAATTGATGTTATAAACACCAAAATAAATGTAATTTGAGACTTTTTATGAATTCCACTAATTTTCTAGGTTACTATGATATATTAGTGTTGATTTAATAAACTTTTTTCGAACATATAATTCTGTTATGACTTTCACAAAAATCATATATCAAATAGTGTCAAAATTGACACAAAATAGTTTTTAAATCAAATATTATATTATTAATTGTTATTTTATTCCTAAAAATCTAAGGTTAGGCAAAATGACTTAGATAAGGATATATATATTAATAATAAACAATTTGGGGTTCTTTTGGCATGTTATAGTAAGTGTATTAACCATATAGTTTAAGAAAACAAAAAGACACGGTAAAAGTTAAATTATTTAACTTAGAGTTAAATCTAATTGATAAGGTTAAAATAATAACATAAACTTGTGTAAATCCTATTGGTTGATAGGATTTCGACCCATCCCCACTTTAGCTTCTAAATAAGACCCTTTGGAACCATTATAAACCGATTTTGACTTTAATATAAAATAATATTTTGAGATATTCCTAAGGTGCCCCTCTCCTCCCTTATAAAAGGACACCTCCTCCCCCTCCTCCTCACACCAATTTGAGCACTCAAGCTCGGACAACCCCTGCCAAAATCCCTTCTCCACTTCCCTAGAATAATCCTAGAGGTCCTGGTCTTCTTCAAAGACCAATCTTAGTTCCCTAAGTGGAGGATTCAAAGAGGCGTTTCAAAGAAGAGGTAATATCCATTACCGATCTTTTCAATTTCTTTCTTCTTAAACTTCTTCTTATTTAGTTGTTTCATAAAAAAGTAATAACATCAGTATTACTTACATACTGATATGTTATTATAAATATGAAACAACCCTAATTCACCTTCTATCCATCCTACGGAAAAATGAAATCACCGCGTGTGCGTACGTACGGAATACCGTCTCCACGCCGTGGTGTAATCTATTTTCCACCACCACCTTAATAGGATGGGTATAATGGTGTAATGAGTAACTATATATGATTATTATTAAGTGATATTGATACTGAAATAGTCTACATACACTTCAACACAATTCCACGACCATGGGAACGATATCATCGCTCGTGCGTACGTACGGACTACCGTCTCCACGACGCGATGAGATTCATTCTCAATGACTAACCATTCATGAATGATTATAAAGTATATATAATAAGTACTAATGAAATATATGACATAATAATGATACTGGATTTATGTAAATTTATATGTATGTCATCTACTTAATTCCATTCACTTCAATAAGGAAACGAAAACAGCGTTCATGCGTACGTACGGACTACCGTCTCCATGAACGGTGTATTTCATTCCATTTATCGATATTATATATATATATATATATTATGAATATATATTATATATAAATCATGTTTTACATTCTGGATATAAGTAATCATGATCCAAGTAATCATATTAATAATTACAAGTTAAAAACACGAACGACAAATGAGACGATTTTACCCAAAACGCTACTTTAACATGAATTTACAAAAGCATGGGTAATATAAAGTCATAAGTGGACCATATATGATATAATAACAATGAATATGATTCTGGAATAAGTCAATAACATGATTTAAATCATTAGACAGGAGGTTCGGACACTTACAAAGCAAGTCGGACCTAAGGTAAGGGAAATATCACAATCTCACTTTTATCCGAGATTGTTTTTACTTTGGTAATTACTGGGGTGTATTTTATTATCAACATCCATGTTCCCTCAATGTGTAATATTATTTCCATCCTTATACAATAGTTTATATCCAATTTTACCCTTTGGTGAGTTTTCAGTAAATGATATGAAAGGAATCTTTTGTAATTTTTCATACGAGGTACTTTTTGACTTTTCTGACAAAAGTATGAAAAGAATGTTTTTTTTAACTTATACGGCATGAATGGATTTTTAAAACATTATTTCCAAGAAGAATCCTTTAAAAGTTTTCAAGTTTATTTTTAATCAACTTCTTTTAGTTTATAATTGTATGACATGTTAAGAAAGGAAAAGTGTTTTTGAAGGAGAAAGGATATTTTCCTCAAGAATGGAGTTCAAGTGTTTTATCAAAATTATTTTCCATCTAAGATAATAAAAAGTTTTGTTTTTATCCCTATTATTACATTGATTTGATTATGTTGTGATGGAATTATTTTTATGAATTCCTTTATCTTACATGACTTGTTTTATGATGTCACGATGTTTAAGAATCCCATTTTTATTACATGGGTTATGCTATGATGTATGGTTTATGATTTTGTGGCACACATAAGAATGGTATCATTATGAGATGGGTGGGACCTATATCTCCCTCCAATGCATTGGGTAAAGATTTTATATCTCATTAGATAGACATGGCTGGAATGGTAGGTTATACCGGTTCAGTGAAACATGACTGAAATGAGGGTTACTCGATTCAGAAAGGGACTTTGTCCACTAAGATAGTCTTGGCAATGAGTCTTGAATAACAATAAATGATTCTCTATGATTATGTGTGAATGCCACAAATTTTCATGTTTTAAGTTATGATTATTGTGATTACATTTCACTGCCATGATTTATCTCATGTTATGAAATTATGCTCTCTTTTGCAGGTTAAGATTTCCCAAATGTTATGTTCTTATGAATATGATGTGATTGATATTTCTTTTTTTTACCCTTACTGAGTATTTGAGCTCACCCTTTTATGTTTTCTTTTCCCCAGGATATAAAGAAAGGTTTTAGGTATAAAAAAAGGAAGATCTTTATGGGATATGTTGAAGATCTTTCACCACGATTAGAAGATTATATTCCGAGTTTCCAAAGACACTAAACTATTACGGTCCTTGTGTGTGTGTTTTTGTAATGTACTAAGTATTCCGCAAAATTAATGTAATGTACATGTACGTCAGGCTCCGAGTCTCTACAGTTGGTATCAGAGGCAAAGGAGGTAGGAATGTATCCGATCCTTGGGAACTCTCACATGTGAGCGTTGGACGAAGCATGGCTCTCCGCCTAAGGGATTCATGAGGAAATAGCTGCCACTGGGGATGGTGGTGTGTCCTGCCCAGGGGGTGTAGCCGCCCATGGAGTTCCCTGATAGGTATCAACTATAGTCCACTGGAATTAATTCCAGACCGTTACAGTTGGTATCAGAGGAAATGTTTAGTCAACCTTTGGAAACTAGGATGCGAGAACTTTAGTGAGATCCCTAGAGATATTTCTAAGGTGTGTCTAGGGATGTCTCTAAGGTTAATTATAGGTATAGGTTATAGTACTAGAATTATGATAACGATCATAGAATTAAACCTAAGATGTTAGATATTGAAGGTACTCCCCCTTTATTATGTTGTTTTCCCTAGCATGATTTTTGCCTCTCACACTATTCTTTTTGGGTTTTAGAAAATGGCTGAAAACAAGATGATTTACGATAATGGAGAATATGATGGACAATGGAATGATATTATTCATAATGAAATGGGATTTGGAAGTCCAAACATCATTATTATGCCGAATCAGCAATCTCATAATATGATCAATAAAGTAAAATTTGGTAAGTTTCCTGACTCGACTTATAAGAGAAAGATGGAGTTTCATAATGATCATAGAGGAAAGAAAGTTCAATTTCCCCTATGTAAATCATGTGGGAAGAGGCATCAAGGAGAATGTTTCAAAGTAACTGGAAGATGCTTTGGTTGTGGAAAAGAAGGACACAAAGCAAGTAAGTGCAAAGGAAAAGGTTCAGTTAACACCATGGATGAGGATAATGGTATTGCTACGACATCAACAATGGTTAAATGTTTTAAATATAGAATGTACAGGCATTATGCAAACCAATGCCCTAAGGGAAAGTCTCATGAAGAGAATCAGTATGGTCGTATGGGAAGTATTTATGTTGATGATGATGAAGAGACTACAAATGATATGTGAGATGAAAGAATTGATGAAGCTCGGTCAATGGTTTAAGAAGGTAGTGGAATGATTACATGTTTATCAAGTGTAATGTTGTATAAGTAATCTCATGGTACTATGGAATAAAGAGACATCTAAGGATTGTTACACTATTGTCTTTCCTAAGTTTTTAAAGTGTATGATTAATGGTACTAGTAACCATGAAATGTTATTCAGATATTTTTTGGAAAGTAGATGATATGCGCATAATGAAGGAATAATAAGATAATGAGGTATTTGATTGTATTCATGAGCTCATGACTGATATAAGGAGAAGGTTATATCATGGTTTGAGTATATAGAATTTTTGGATTTTGGTATGTGGAAAGAGTTAACTTTTAACTGCATTCATGTTTTCACTAATGTTCAATGGGTATTCAAGAGAATACGTGATTAAGGCCTTTGAATGTTTGGAATGTGACCAACAAGACATATCTTATGATATATGGGGATCAACGACAGTATTAAATCTCTGGTAATCGTTTTCACTATATTATGAGAGTAGACTGCAGTATTATGGATAAGCCTAAAGATTAGAATGGATTATGTTGGACATAAGTTAGTATTGTTTAAGGATAGAAGATTTTCGATATTATTGATGGGATGTTATAGTAATATAGTTTTAGAAAAAGGACAACCTGCAGGACGGGCGACAGCCCATCGCGTCGGACAAGGCTGTGGGAATCGAACCAACAACCGAAGTGCGACTGGCCTTTATCGCCTACCACTGGCCTACAGGAAGTCCCTGTTTAGTAGAAACTAGTTTTATTATATTAAGCAGTATGATATATGAAGTATAAGTCCATTTTAGGAACCATATATGATTAATCTCACTATAGAATGACTTATGTATATTTAATAACTTTTGCTAACCTTTTGTTTGAGACAGATGGAATGACCCGTCATTCTATCACATGATCTGCTAACACTTCATGAATAACAAATTCAACTTCATTTACTTAAGAGATGAAGTGGAAATTGTTCAAGGCATGAACAACAGTGAGATTGTACCAAAATAAAGTAAGTATTTATTCTAATTCAAATTCTTCAACTTTAGGGAAATGATCTTGAATACCAAAAATGTTGCCTTAGTGCTCTTATATCTGATGAATCAGATGGTACCTTAGATCTTCACAAATTTATTGCTTTGTGATTGCTAGCTTTTCCATAGCCATGTTCTCTACCACTCTCCATCAGAACATGATGGTTAGATTTCTCTTCCATATCCATATTTTCACCTATGTGGAAACCCAGTGATTAGTTTATTTGGGTAACCGTTACGTTTCATACCTTTGTTTTTAAAGATTGGTTTTGGTATTCCTTTTTACGATGTGGGTTTCTATTAAAGAACTTTTGAATAGTAAACCATTTATAACCCCGACGAATTTCGAGGGCGAAATTCATTTTAAGGGGGGTAGAATGTAACACCCCGAGATTTTATGAAAAATATTCTTTTTAATTTCATTAATGTCTTGTGTTGTACGCTACACCAAAAGGAGCTTTCACAACACGCATCCTTGACTTGCCTTTCATTACACGCAATCACGACCTTCCTTGATAGCGTGTGTAGTACGCAATACCGATTTTTACTAAACAACGATATGCTATTAAAATATTATTAAAACTAGCCGTTATGAATAGTAATAACCACTTTTTGAAATTTTGTAAATTCTATTTTTCAAAATGGACTTCATTTTTGGATTCGGAATATCGAAATTAGCTTAGGGTGAAATTTTGGTACTTTTCGGATAACATTCATATTCTGATGAATAGTGAAAATTACTAAATTTTAATTAAAAACAACTTTTTTAATAGAAATAATTAATAGTGATAAATTATTAATTTGAGTGATTTTAAAGTATATTTAGAATATATTTTTACAATTTAATACAATGTTGGTCATTGGATGTAATTTCACATTTAAACCAGTTATAAACTAGTGTCAATCTTTTGATAGTTATTATCTCTTAAAAACACGCTATTTGTTTTGACGACGAGAATTAATTTTTAAATTAGTTAATGCAACTGATATGTTTTGAATTTGGTAAAATAGACATCATTTTTTATTTCATAATATCAAATATATCTTAGGCCTAATTTTTGGTATTTTTCTGAAAACTTTCAATTTTCGATGAATAGTGAAACCACTAAGTGGTAGTTAAAAAAACTGAATTGTTCATAAAACTTAATTTTACCGCTTCTATGAGTGGACTTTCGAAAATCCGAGAGACTCGGTTAATATCAAGGACTAAAATGTGGTTCAAGGAGATGAAAATAATTTTTGGTGAATAGTAACTTTTTAGTTTTATTTACCACGGTTAAAAGTAAATAGGGTAATTAAGGGTAGAAATGATATTATTATTACCCTAACACATGTCCTAATTCTATTGGACAAGTGTAATTCGACCAAAAACAAACTTAGGAATAAAATATGACCATTTAGGCCCACTTGGATTAGATTAGGACATTTATTATTAATTTATTTAAAGAAGGGTTAAAAGAGTTAAAATCAAAGTTTATTTACTAAAACATTTTTAATATGGGGTTATACATAAGATAAATTCGACTATAAATATTCATTAGAAATATAAAACGATTTAATACATAATGTTATTTTATTTGTAATTTTTAGACATTAAATAATTTAATTTATTTATGACACAATGATGATGCAGTAATTATCTTATTAATGAAATATTGACATAATTGATGTTATAAACACCAAAATAAATGTAATTTGAGACTTTTTATGAATTACACTAATTTTCTAGGTTACTATGATATATTAGTGTTGATTTAATCAACTTGGTTCGAATATATAATTCTGTTATGACTTTCACAAAAATCATATATCAAATAGTGTCAAAATTGACACAAAATAGTTTTTAAATCAAATATTATATTATTAATTGTTATTTTATTCCTAAAAATCTAAGGTTCGGCCGAATGACTTAGATAATGATATATATATTAATAATAAACAATTTGGGGTTCGTTTGGCATGTTATAGTAAGTGTATTAACCATATAGTGTAAGAAAAAAAAAAGACACGGTAAAAGTTAAATTATTTAACTTAGAGTTAAATCTAATTGATAAGGTTAAAATAATAACCTAAACTTGTGTAAATCCTATTGGTTGATAGGATTTCTACCCATCCCCACTTTAGCTTCGAAATAAGACCCTTTGGAACCATTATAAACTGATTTTGACTTTAATATAAAATAATATTTTGAGATATTCCTAAGGTGCCCCTCTCCTCCCTTATAAAAGGACACCTCCTCCCCCTCCTCCTCACACCAATTTGAGCACTCAAGCTCGGCCAACCCCTGCCAAAATCCCTTCTCCACTTCCCTAGAATAATCCTAGAGGTCCTGGTCTTCTTCAAAGACCAATCTTAGTTCCCTAAGTGGAGGATTCAAAGAGGCGTTTCAAAGAAGAGGTAATATCCATTACCGATCTTTTCAATTTCTTTCTTCTTAAACTTCTTATTCTTTAGTTGTTTCATGACAAAGTAATAACATCAGTATTAATTACATACTGATATGTTATTATAAATATTAAACAACCCTAATTCACCTTCTATCCATCCTACGGAAAAATGAAATCACCGCGCGTGCGTACGTACGGAATACCGTCTCCACGCCGTGGTGTAATCTATTTTCCACCACTGCCTTAATAGGATGGGTATAATGGTGTAATGAGTAACTATATATGATTATTATTAATTGATATTGATACTGAAATAGTCTACATACACTTCAACACAATTCCACGACCATGGGAACGATATCATCGCTCGTGCGTACGTACGGACTACCGTCTCCACGACGCGATGAGATTCATTCTCAATGATTAACCATTCATGAATGATTATAAAGTATATATAATAAGTACTAATGAAATATATGACATAATAATGATACTGGATTTATGTAAATTTATATGTATGTCATCTACTTAATTCCATTCACTTCAATAAGGAAACGAAAACAGCGTTCATGCGTACGTACGGACTACCGTCTCCATGAACGGTGTATTTCATTCCATTTATCGATATTATATATATATATATATATATTCTGAATATATATTATATATAAATCATGTTTTAAATTCTTGATATAAGTAATCATGATCCAAGTAATCATATTAATAATTACAAGTTAAAAACACGAACGACAAATGAGACGATTTTACCCAAAACGCTACTTTAACATGAATTTACAAAAGCATGGGTAATATAAAGTCATAAGTGGACCATATATGATATAATAACAATGAATATGATTCTGGAATAAGTCAATAACATGATTTAAATCATTATACAGGAGGTTCGGACACTTACAAAGCAAGTCGGACCTAAGGTAAGGGAAATATCACAATCTCACTTTTATCCGAGATTGTTTTTACTTTGGTAATTACTGGGGTGTATTTTATTATCCACATCCATGTTCCCTCAATGTGTAATATTATTTCCATCCTTATACAATAGTTTATATCCAATTTTACCCTTTGGCGAGTTTTCAGTAAATGATATGAAAGGAATCTTTTGTAATTTTTCATACGAGGTACTTTTTGACTTTTTCGACAAAAGTACGAAAAGAATGTTTTTTTTAACTTATACGGCATGAATGGATTTTTAAAACATTATTTCCAAGAAGAATCCTTTACAAGTTTTCAAGTTTATTTTTGATCAACTTCTTTTAGTTTATAATTGCATGACATGTTAAGAAAGGAAAAGTGTTTTTGAAGGAGAAAGGATATTTTCCTCAAGAATGGAGTTCAAGTGTTTTATCAAAATTATTTTCCATCTAAGATAATAAAGGGTTTTGTTTTTATCCCTATTATTACATTGATTTGATTATGTTGTGATGGAATTATTTTTATGAATTCCTTTATCTTACATGACTTGTTTTATGATGTCACGATGTTTAAGAATCCCATTTTTATTACATGGGTTATGCTATGATGTATGGTTTATGATTTTGTGGCACACATAATAATGGTATCATTATGAGATGGGTGGGACCTATGTCTCCCTCAAATGCATTGGGTAAAGATTTTATATCTCATGAGATAGACATGGCTGGAATGGTAGGTTATACTGGTTCAGTGAAACAGGACTGAAACGAGGGTTACTCGATTAAGAAAGGGACTTTGTCCACTAAGATAGTCTTGGCAATGAGTCTTGACTAACAAGAAATGATTCTCTATGATTATGTGTGAATGCCACAAAGTTTCATGTTTTAAGTTATGATTATTGTGATTACATTTCACTGCCATGATTTATCCCATGTTATGAAATTATGCTCTCTTTTGCAGGTTAAGATTTCCAAAATGTTATGTTCTTATGAATATGATGTGATTGATATTTCTTTTTTTTTTACCCTTACTGAGCATTTGAGCTCACCCTTTTATGTTTTCTTTTCCCCAGGATATAAAGAAAGGTTTTAGGTTAAAAAAAAAGGAATATCTTTATGGGAGATGTTGAAGATATTTCACCATGATTAGAAGATTATATTCCGAGTTTCCAAAGACACTAAACTATTACGGTCCTTGTGTGTGTGTTTTTGTAATGTACTAAGTATTCCGCAAAATTAATGTAATGTACATGTACGTCAGGCTCCGGGTCTCTACAGTTGGTATCAGAGGAAAAGGAGGTAGGAATGTATCCGATCCTTGGGAACTCTCACATGTGAGCGTTGGACGAAGCATGGCTCTCCGCCCAAGGGCTTCATGAGGAAATAGCAGCCACTGGGGATGGTGGTGTGTCCCGCCCAGAGGGTGTAGCTGCCCATGGAGTGCCCTGATAGGTATCAACTATAGTCCACTGGAATTAATTCCAGACCGTTACATTCATACAGGAGATTAAACATACCCTCGACTAAAGGAAAGTGCAAGGTAAGGGGTTTTCATCTCACTCCTTATTCCCGTGAGATTCATGCCATATTTCCACTATTACCTTTTTTGTGGTGTATTTACTGCCCATAATTGTATTATTTGTGTAATACACATTAATTTATGTGTATTTTCATATTCATTTTATGATACCTCTTTCATGGGTTGTATGTTTCGTAAGTTACCAAATTGGTAAGGGTTAATTTCAAAATCTCTTTGTTATCCGAGGTTGTTTTTATGTAAGTATCTACTGGGACATATTTATTATCCATGTCCATGATTTATGAAAGATTTTTCAAAGGTATTCTTTTAAGGGACTTTTTTTACTAAAAAATAATTTCAAATGTTTTAAATATTTATTCTTCTAAATCTTTCTCATTAATGTCCATGTCTTCAAAATGGTTTTTAAGGATTTATTTATATGGACATGAATGTTTTTAAAATGTTAATTCCTTTCAAAAGTTTAAAAGTGGTATGAGACACTTTGATTCAAAAATTTCTTTAAATGACTTCTTTTCTAAATTGTGTGACTTTTAAATGTTTTCATGAAAAATGGGTATTTCTCTCAAAGAGTTTTACAAATCATTTTCATCTATATCAAAATCCTTTAATGGATTTTAAACTTGTTTTGAAGTTGATTTATCATGATACAAATCTTCCATATTGTGTTGAAGGTTTTGTGATATGTTTGACTATGGATGTGTTATTTTGATACCATTCAAGGTTTATGGGTAAAGTATTGACATTTCGTATGCTAGTTTTAATACGAATGTTTATGTTATGTTTAGACCTTTTCATATGAGGAATGCATTGGACTTAGTAAGTGACGGGTGGAGCCCGCTATAGCTCATCGATGCATCGGTAGGTCTCATGAGACAAACTAGTGTCTTGGCACAAGGCCTTGACAAAATCTTATTTTTAGTCTTGGCATAAGGCCTTGACTATGTGGTTATGATAGTCTGGAATTATGCATTCCATCATTATGAAAGTGGTTAGTGATATTGCATGTGATTATTCTACAAGTAGAATATCCATGTGAATAAGTAAGTGGCATTATTTAATTTTATTTTTTCCATATTATTCTGAAGTTCAAGTTTAAAAGGCTTTTGTTTTTGTTATACATTGCCTTAAATGTTTATGATTATTTATGAAAGTTTCCGCTATATTGCTTACCCTTACTAAGTGTTTGAGCTCACCCCTTTCTATGTTTTATTTTTCCCAGGATTCCAAGAAGTGTATTGTGATTGATATGCAGGGTTAAGATAAGGGAATAATGGCGTTCATAAAGATTATTTATGTTGTTTTGTATGTCTTAAATTTCAATTTAACATTCATGTATGTAATCTATTTTCCAAGACTGCTAAACAGATCGGTCCTTCAGGAATAGATTCCTTGTAATCATGCCAATGTATTAAAATAATGCACCAACTCTGGGTAACTGGGGTCAGGGCGTTATAGTTGGTATCAGAGGAAGTTTAGAAATAACCTTGGAAACTAGATTTAGATAAACTCTGATTAGAGCACATTACCCTAAGATAGACTTTGAGGATTATTATAGAAGAACTTCCTATAATTTTGGTATTGTAGAGATTTTGTGAGTTTTCCGAGCAATACATCCCTGTATGGATACGAGTAGGTAGAGGCGGATCTAGCACAGATGTACCTAGGGGTAAAACCCAAAAACACCGATTTGAGCTAGACTCGAACGGGAACTGGTGCACGACAACGGGCTTTGCTGCACTTTTGGTTACGACACTCCCGGGGGATATGCTTAGGATAATTCTCATTTTATTTACAACCCATTATGAAGGTTTTATGAGTATATACTTCCTCAAAGAAAACATTTTTATGATTATGGATTATATCCATAAACTATTTAATGTATGTTAAATTTTTTACAAGTTTGGGATTAGGTATTGTTTTTCATAAACTAATCTAGTGTATGCCATTGTTTAGAAATGACGCTCAGTAGAAGGAATGAGAACTATAGAAACACGCATGATCCAAAGAGTAATAAGGATCATATATTTCATGGTCTTAAGACATAATTTAGAAGGGAAATAGTCTCCCACGTATTATCATCATATGAAGAAATAGTATCATGTGTTAATAAGATAATTAAAGAATTCTCTGAGTCCTATGGCTTTGAAGGGAATCCAGAGAAGAAAAGAATGGTAGAAAGAAATATGGATAAAGGGAATAAGGAAAAGAAGTATTTTCCAATATGTGATAAATGTGGAATGAATCACCTTGGTAAATGCTTGAAGAGAATGGGAGTTTGTTATAAGTGTGGAGGAAAAGGACACTAAGTACGTGATTGCAAGGGTAAGAATTTTTTTCAAATGTACAACGCTTCATCTGCAAGGAGTTGGGACACTATGCAAACCAATGTCCAAATCATCAGAGTATGCACCAAATGATGCTATTGGATAATAATCAAGTTATGATACTACCTCAGATGAAGAGGAATGACTAGTGTTCTTATGTTGTTATTATAGAATTATTTTATTTGAGTGTTGTATCAATAGTATACTGGTTATATGAATTATGGAGATAAATAAGGATTGTACTGTAGTACTATTTTATTGAGGATTTGAGATTATATGGTTCTAAGAAAAGTGACTTAATAGTAAGCTACATTTTTTTGAAAATACATGGTTGAAGGAAAGGTAATCCTTAATATGGTCCCAATAATGAGGTAGTGATTTTGGAATAAGAGATGGTTGATTTGAATAAATTATATTGGATATTCTTGACTACCATGAAACTGATTAATGATTTTTCATTGTTGGAGCTGACAAAATTTTTGTATAGAAGGAGTATATCCAATATTCTATAAAGAATAAGGAAGCATGAATGTAATCAATAAGGTTTTATGGTAATTCAGGATGTTACCATGTTTTAAAATAATACGTGATGAAGGTGTTCACATGTTATTACATGGAAAAAAGGATCTTCATTGTGTTTAAATTCCTTATAAATGTTGGACTGTGAGTTTGGATAGTAGTATTTTGGATAAGTCTAAAGGTTGGAATGGATTAAGTTTGAAAGGTTATTTTTTTATTTTTATAAAAGGACAACACGCAGACCGTGTGACAACCTGTCGCGTCGGACAAAGCTACGGGAATCAAACCCACAACCATAGTGTGATTAGGATTTATCGCCTACCACTGGACTACGTAAAGTACCTGGATTTTATAATGTAGTTTCTTTTTTTAAAGGGTCTGATATGTGAATTATAAATTCATTATATTTGGAACCCTATACTATTAGGATAAATAGAGTATTTTTGAGTTGTATTATGTTTTGGAGTGAAAGATGAGTTTGTGGTAGAAATTTATTAATGGATAAAACTCTAATTATAAAGTAAGTATATCTCCTTATGATTTTATCCAATCTCATAAATAAATTCCTCAACATTAAGAAAAGTAACTTAGAACAAACACGTTGTCCTAGATAGTACCTTAGATCATCACAAATTTATGGCTTTGTGATTGTTGGCCTTTTCATAGCCATGTTCTCTACCACTCTCCATCAGATATTGATGGTTATATTTCTATTCCATATCCATGTTTTCCTACATGGAACCCTAGTATGTGTTATTTTTGGTAACCTTCATACTTACCACTCTTTATTTTAAATAGAGGCCTCATTAATCCATTTTTCGATGTGGGATTTCAACTATGATATTTTGAAATGTCAACCACAAGTTTCCAATACTGAGCATAAATTGCGAGGACGCAATTTATTGAAGGAGGGTAGAATGTAATACCCAAACCTTTCACAGTACGTTTCTCTTTTAATAATATAATAGCGTGTGTTATACGCAACTTCGAGTTCTAACACACCACAACCAATCAAACTAGCCGTCAAGAATAGTAATACCCACTTTTTGAAATTGTATACATTTTATCTTTCAAAATGAACTTCATTTTTGGATTCGTAATATCAAAATTAGGTTAGGGTGAATTTTTGGTACTTTTCTGATAACTTTCATATTTTGATGAATAGTGAAAATTACTAAATTTTAATTAAAAACAAATTTTTTAATCAAAATAATTAATGGTGATAAATTATGCATTTGAGTGATTTTAAAGTATAATTAGATTATATTTTTACCATTTAATCCAATGTTGGTCATTGGACATAATTTCACATTTAAACTGGACATAAGGAAGTGTCAATCTTTTGATAGTTATTATTTATTAAAAACACGCTACTTGTTTTGACAGTGGGAATTAATTTTTAAATTAATTAATGCAACTTATATGTTTTTAATTTGGTAAAATAGACATAATTTTTGAATTCATAATATCAAATATATCTTAGTCCGAATTTTTGGTATTTTTATGAGAAACATCAATTTTTGATGAATAGTGAAAAACATTAAGTTATTGGTTAAAACCGATTTTATTTATTTAAATAATTATTTATTTTATTTAAATTAATTTATGTCAAAATAGATACATAATACTTATATGATTTAATTTTAATTCATTGGAGTCAGTTTATAATAATTTTAGATATATAAAAAATTTATTGAACTTTTCACCGTCTTTTACCCACCTCCTAAGAGAATTTGAAAATTAACATAAAACTTAATTTTACCGCTTCTGTGAGTTAAATTTCGAAAATCTGAGAAACACAGTTAATATCAAGGAGTAAAATTTGGTTCAATAAGATAAAAATAATTTTTGGTAAATAGTAACTTTTTACTTTTATTTACCGCGGTTAAAGGTAAATAGGGTAATTTAAGATAAAAAGAATATTGTAATAATTCAAAATTACCTTAACACATGTCCTAACCTTATTGGATGAGTAATGGCCGACCATGGGCATCTTTGGGTTGATTTTGGGACCCCATATAGCCACTTATGAATGATAATGGCATTTTAGATTAATTAATTTAATGTAAAGGCAAAATTGACATAAACAAAAACCTTTTAGTAATTAATTTTTATATGGTGTTATATAAGTAAATTTTTTTACTATAAATATTCATTAGAAATATAAAACTATTTCCTACATAATGGTATTTTATTTATAATTTTTAGACATTAAATAATGTAATTTACATATGATACAATTATGATGCAGTAATTACCGTATTAATGAATGATTAAGATAATTGATATTATAAATACCCAAATAAATGTAATTTGAGACTTTTTATGAATTTAAATAATTTTCTAGGTTAATATGACATATTAGGATTGGTTATATGAATTATTTTTTCGAAGTAAAAATGCTGTTATGAATTTATCAAAAACAAAATACCCAATAGTGCCAAAATTGACATAAAAGAGTTTTTTTTAAACAAATATTATATTATTAATTGATATTGTATTCCTAGAAATCTATGGTTCGGACAAAAAACTTATATCATGATATGTGTATCATTAATGGACCACTTTAGGGTCTATTTGAAGTTTATAGTAAGTTTATTAACCATATAATATAAAAATACAAAGAGACATGGTAAATGTCAAACTAATTAACTAAGAGTTAAAACTAAAAGATAAGGTTAATAAAATGACCCAAACCTATATAAAACCTATTTTTTGAGTGGATTTAGACCCATCCCCACCTTATCCCCGAAATAAATCAATTTGGAGCCATTTTATACTAAATATGAATTTATTATAAAATAATATTTTAAGTTTTTTCCTAAGGTTCCCCTCACCCCTCTTATAAAAGGGAACTCACCCTTCACTCTAATTCACACCTTCTAAGCCATTTTTCTCGGCCAAACCCTACCAAAATACCCTCTAAACTATCCTCCCTTCAACCTGGAGGACTTATTTTGATCATAAATCCAATCTAAGGAGCCTTTTTGATCAAATCAAAAGGAAGAACCCAAAGAAGAGGTAGTGATTTCACCGCCCTCTTTCAAGTTCCTTTCTTCTTCCACTTCCTTTTTCTTTTTTGTTTCCATTATAAAATAATAACTCTAGTATATTATATATACTTTGATGTTATTATAATTATGTTACAATCAAATTCATTATTCTATCCACCCTTTGAATGACATGTCACCATACGTGCGTACGTACGACTTACCGTCTCCACGTCGTGGTGTAATTGTTATTCAATACATTACTATTTGGATGGGTATAATAATGAGGTGTATTTGATGTAGATAATAAATAAAACATGATAAGGGTTATGTATATATAATATAACATCCAATTATATATTATTATAATATCAAAAGAATGATATTTTCGCTCGTGTGTACGTACGGATTACCGTCTCCACGACGCGATGAGATTCATTTCCAAGTTCATCATTCATCGATGATTATAAATATATATATATTACTAATAAGTATGTAATATATGAAATAATAATGCTATTGGAGATATATATATATATTTATATATATAAGTATTTATGTACTTACATATATCTTATTCACTTACTTCCGTTCAATACTATATGAAAATGGAAACAGCATTTATGCGTACGTACAGACTACCGTCTCCATAAATGATGTTTTCCATTTCATATATATGTCTATTATACATATTTATATTCTAAATATATATGATATATAAATCGTGTTTTATATTCTGTAAGTATTTAAATCATGATCTATGTGATACAATCAAGATTAACAAGTTAAAACACGTACGATAAAGAAAGCGATTATTACCCGAAATATTAATATAACATGGAAACTATTATTAATTGGGTATTATAAAGTCATAAATGAATAATTTATGATATCATAAATATTAATATGGTTCTGGTATAATTTAATAACATATTGTAGTCTTCATACAGGATGTTAAACGTACCCTCGACTAAAGGAAAGTGCAAGGTAAGAGGTTTTTATCTCACTCCTTATTCTCATGAGATTCATGCCATATTGCCACTATTACCTTTTGTGTGGTGTATGTACTACCCATAATTATATTATTTGTGTAATACAATTTAATTTATGTGTATTTACATATTCATTGTATGATACCTCTTTCATGGGTTGTATGTTTTGTAAGTTACCAAATTGGTAAGGGTTAATTTCACAATCTCTTTATTATCCAAGGTTGTTTTTACGTAAGTATATTCTGGGACATATTTATTATCCATGTAAATTTTTATTAAAGAGTTTTAAAAGGGATTATTTTAAGGGACTTTTTTACTAAAACATCATTTCAAATGTTTTAAATATTTATTCTTCTAAATCTTTCTCATTAATGTCCATGTCTTCAAAATGGTTTTTAAGGATTTATTTATATGGACATGAATGTTTTTAAAATGTTAATTCCTTTCAAAAGTTTCAAAGTGGTATGGGACACTTTGATTCAAAAATTTCTTTAAATGAATCCTTTTCTAAATTGTGTGACTTTTAAATGTTTTCATGAAAAATGGGTATTTCTATCAAAGAGTTTTACAAATCATTTTCATCTATGTAAAAATCCTTTAATGGATTTTAAAATTGTTTTGAAGTTGATTTATCATGATACGAATCTTCCATATTGTGTTGAAGGTTTTGTGATATGTTTAACTATGGATGTGTTATTTTGATACCATTCATGGTTTATGGGTAAAGTATTGACATTTCATATGCTAGTTTTAATACAAATGTTTATGTTATGTTTAGACCTTTTCATATGATGAATGCATTGGACTTACTAAGTGACGGGTGGAGCCTGATATAGCTCCTCAATGCATCAGTAGGTCTCATAAGACAAACTAGTGTCTTGGCACAAGGCCTTGACAAAATCTTATTTTTAGTCTTGGAACAAGGTCTTGACTATGTGGTTATGATAGTCTGGCATTATGCATTCCATCATTATGAAAGTGGTTAGTGATGTTGTATGTGATTATTCGACTAGTAGAATATCCATGTGAATAAGTAAATGGAATTATTTCATTTTATTTTTACTATATTATGCTGAATTTCAAGTTTAAAAGGCTTTTGTTTTAGTTATACATTGCATTATATGTTTATACTTATTTATGAAAGTTTCTGTTGTATTGCTTACCCTTACTGAGTGTTTGAGCTCACCCCTTTATATGTTTTATTTTTTCCAGGATTCCAAGAAGTGTATTGTGATTGATATGTAGGGTTAAGCCAAGGTAATAATGACATTCATAAAGATTATTTATGTTGTTTTTTATGTCTTAAAGTGAAATGTAACTTTGATGTATGTAATCTATTTTCCAAGACTGCTAAACCGACCGGTCCTTCGGGACTCGATTCCTTATAATCATGTCAATGTATTAAAATAATGCACCGAATCTGGGTAATTGGGGTCGGGGCGTAACAACTACGCCCGATGGGTATGATCTCTGAAAGAATACACACCTACCCAAATGACTATATACTATTTCTCAAGGACCACAAATCACTTAAAAAATGCCCAAAGTGTGGTGCTTCTTGATACAAGAAAGATGGATCCAGTCCTACTAAAGTTGTATGGTACTTTCCAATCATTCCAAGGTTTAGGCGCCTATATAGAAGTGAGGAGACTGTAGGACAATTGACATGGCATGTAGATACAAGAATTAAAGATGTGATACTACGTCACCCGGCAGACTCTCCTCAGTGGAAGAGAATTGATCATGAGTATCCTGAATTTGGAAACGTGTAGAGAAACCTTCATCTTGCGTTATCTACAGATGGAGTGAATCCTTTTGGTTTTCAAAGAAACAGTCACAGTACATGGTCAGTTATGTTGGTAAATTATAACATACCACCGTGGTTATTCATGAAACGAAAATACATCATGTTATCTATGCTAATATCAGGACCAAAACAACCAGGTAATGATATTGAGGTTTATTTAGCTCCATTGATCAAAGATTTGAAATTATTGTGGGATTCAGGTGTTACATTGTATGATGCTTACAGAAAGGATGATTTCACTTTGAGAGCCATGTTTTACGGGATGATAAATGAATTCCCTGCTTATGGAAATTTGTCAGGATATAGTATTAAAGGAACTCAAGGGTATCCCGTTTGCAAAAAAGGTACACAATCAATTAGGTTAAAACATTCATCGAAAACCATGTTTCTATTACATCGCATATTCTACCCCGACGACATAAATATCGTTCTTGGACGACATCATTCGATGGAAGTTCAGAAGAATGTACAACATCATCTCCACTAACAGGCGATCAATTGTTTGAGAAAGTTAAAAATGTGGGCACTACTTTTGGTAAACTGTCTTTGAAAAACCTTACGAAAATCGGTTGGAAAAAGAGATTAGTTTTTTTTTGAATTACAATACTGGAATTGTCTATATGTCAGACATTTTCTTGATGTTATGCATGTAGAAAAAAATGTATTTGATAGTGTCATCGGCACGTTTCTAAATATATCTAGCAAAACAAAAGATGGAATTAAGGATAGGTTGGACATGGTTGAGATGGGAATACGAGAAGAGTTGGCACCAGTGAAGGGTGAAAAATGAACATTTCTTACTCCTTCTGCTTACACTCTTTCCAAGCAGGAGAGATATCAGTTTTTCAACTTCTTGAATGACATAAAGCTTCCAAAGGGGTATTCATCAAATATCAGGAACCTCGTTTCAATAAGCGACTTGAAGTTAAAAGGTCTGAAATCACATGACTGTCATGTTTTGATGCAAGATCTCATTCCTATTGCTTTATGTTGCATTTTTTCCAAGAATTTCCACCATACATTAACGAAACTATGTTTCTTCTTCAAAGATATATGCATCAAAGTAATAGACCCAGCGAAATTACCAACTATGGAAAGAGAAATTGTCATCATATTATGTGAATTAGAAATGTTCTTCCCACCTTCATTTTTTGATATGATGGTTCATTTGATGGTCCACTTAGTGAGAGAGATTCAACTATGTGGTCTTGTACATTACAGATGGATGTACCCCATTGAACGGTATATGAAGATTTTGAAAGGGTATGTCAAAAAACAAAGTCAGCCAGAGGGTTGTATTGCAGAGCGATATATTGTTGAGGAAGCCGTTGAATTCTGTACCGAATACATGTTTGGTGTGGAAAGAATTGGCCTACAGAAATCTCATCACACTGGGCGGCTTGAGGGTGAATGAATTTCTGGAAGACAGGTTGTCACAATCAATATTACAGATCGGGAGTAGGCCCACCTTTATGTTTTGCATAACAGTTTTGACATTGACCCATATGTTGAAATCCAAAAAGAAATTCTTAGGTATTTGAATCCATCTAGGGCTGAAAATGGATATCATATACACATAATCGATAGTTTATAGGATGGTTTCAGGACCATATTTTTAAGAAGTCAGATGGAAATCCAGAGTCAATTTCAGAACGACTTCAATAGCTAGCTGAAGGACCAATTGTGTATGTATTATATTACAATTCTTATGTAGTTAATGGTTATACATTTTATACTAATGAACATGATGAAGACAGTACCATGCAGAATAGTGGGGTTACACTTATGGCTAAAGCGGTGCATGTTTCCGGTGCTAAGGATAGAAATCCAATTTATGCGAATTGTCATACTTTGGCATCATTAAACAAATATGGGAGTTGGATTATACAGAATTCCAAGTTCTAATTTTTCAATGCAAGTGGGTTGATAACAGGAGTGTTGCTAAAATAGATGAATTGGGATTTGTGAAAGTTGATTTCAATAAGGAAGGGGAGAAAGACGAACTATTTATAATGGCATCACAGGCAGTGCAATTATTTTATGTTCCAGATCCCGCAAACTGAAAATGGTCAATTGTTCTATTATCGATCAAAACAGCTGAAGGGTCAGATGAAAATTCAACGGAGGATGACCCTTTCATTGGGAATTTGCAATCATTTTGTAGTGGTCCTAATGTAGATGACGTTTTGTATATCAAAGGAGACCACAATGAAGGGATATGGATAGTCAATAGAGGGGTCAAATCCTTTCATCCTTAAAAAAAAGAGTTCAATAATCAGGTTATTTTTTTATTGTAATATAGATTGTGTTATATTATGTTATTATCTGTTCGATGCTACTTTTATGTGATCTAAATTAAATGTTAAACCACTTCTGTAGATAATGACTTCTGCACCTACTGATGCACCCAATCCCGAGACACAACAGGTCTCTCAACCTGTTGCAGCTGGTCTCACTGCTAAGGTACAACAGGTCTCTCAACCTGTTGCAGCTGGTCCCACTACTGAGGTACAATAGGTTTCTCAACCTGTTGCTGCTGGTCCCAGTGTCGATGCTAGCACTTCGAAGGAACATAATGATGATGCAGAAAATGAGGAAATAGTAGGCAATGAAACCCCGACGATACAAAAATAACATGTGCGTCGTAGTTTGATAGTTTTAGCCAAAATCCTTAAGGCAAAAGCAAAAGGCATCAAATATGAGGTGGGATGGAATAAGCGAGGCCAACATGTAAACCCCAACAAAGTCATGTTTAGTAGCTACATTGGAATCATCACTCGGCAACGCGTGCCGATTGATGTAGAGTCGTGGCACCATGTTTTCAGCAGGCTGAAAACATTAATGTGGGAAGATATTACGGTAATATTATGATATCATTTATTTAATTTATTAAAATAAAATAAAATAAAATACTGAAATATTGACTAACTCTTCATCATCTCTTGCAGAGTGCATTTATAGTAGATGTCTCACATAAAGAATATGTATTAAGACTGGTAGAAAGGGTTCATAGAGGCTTTCGCACCATTTTAACGAAACTTCATCTGAAAGATGCTGAAGGGAAAATCAAGCCACACCCACCTCCTCTTTATGCACACTTGATATCCCAAGGAGTGTGGGATGCGTTTTGCAACCGTCGTGCATAGCAGACTTTTCAGGTACATTGTGTTTGGCTACATGTTGTTTAACGTTGCTTGTATTCATCACTTTGATTGACAGTTTTTTATTTATGAAACAACAACTGAGTGCTGAAAATAAAGAACGGGCAGAAAAACCAGCATACCCCTACCATAAAGCAAGGCTAGGGTACGCTTCAATTGAAAAAAAAATTGGTACGTATTTTAAAAGTACTATAATACTTTTATGTGGCATAAAACAGCACTGTAACCATTTTTCTCTGTTTATATGTAGATTGATGAATCCAAATCCCAAGCCACTTCCATCCCACGCCATGTGCTATGGAAGGAGTCCCGTGTTAATAAAGAGGGGAAACTGGTAGATGAAAACACACAAAAAGTGTGGGAAACATGTGTAAGTATGACATAATATAAATTTGTTTTGATTTAAATCACTATTACATAACAATGATTACTTATTTTTTTTTCATATTTTCTATTTGACATGGTCACAAGAATCAACAACACCCGCACCAGATGCAGACATACTTTCAGCGGCCTTGAAACAGCCAGAACAGTATGGTCGCGTCAGAGGTGTGGGTTTTGGGGTGACACCCCGAACATATTTTCAGAAAAAAAAAACAAGAGGATGAAAAAACTGAAGAAATGAAAATGATAAGAGATAGAGTAGCTACCCTTGAAGAAATAATTTAAATTCATGGATACTTTCTAGCAACTTTGATGGGAGAGAGGCGAAGAAAACAAACAACTCAAGAACAACCCACGCGAGAAGATCTCGCCCCACCCCCCACCAGCTTTGAGGTGAGCCATTCCCTGCAAAGACCTGACTTAACTGAGGTAATCAATGTTCTAATATTTGTTTCTGTGAAATGTGAATCACATAGACACTGATACCTTTCTTGTAATGATATTCTACAGGGTGAAAATGACTGTGATTTATATCTGTCAACTCCCACCCATCGCCTTGTAGCGAGGGTTATGGTGTTCAATATGCAGAATGACACGCTACACTCCAGACCACTTCCAACCGGTCATGTAAAAGTGTTGATTAATGTAGCTCATGATCTGAGCACCGAGCTACCCATGCCAAATGAAGATGATGACATTCTTACGGTGGAAAAATCTATTGGAACATTCGTTTCATGGCCGTCGAATCTTGTAAAAAAACATGTCGAGCAGGAGGTATTCATTTCCAATTCATTTTTCAAGAAAAACCTTTAACATTAAATTAGAAAATGGATGAACCGATGAATGTTATTACAGAAGGACAAAATAGAGGATCTAAAATGAAAGAGCGGATGAAAAGGATCAACCAACCGATCAAAACGATCTACTAAGAGCACCTTTACCCCGCCCGTTCTATATCTACATTTAATATCATTGCAAGATCATGTGGATACAAAAATAAAAGGTGGAAAGAGTCACAAAATTGTTTGTGAAAAAGATATGTACGGAGAGGAAACATTAGATTTCGTTAGTGCTGACAGTGTAGCTGAAATCATCACATATGACTGGCTAGGCGCCTCAGTTATAAATGTATACATGAGGTATGTTTTCATGATTTGATTTTACGGAAGCTGATATACTATGTTAATTATGGATAAATACATTTCATATTTTTCACAGGCATATATATGAAAAACAATTGAAGGTATTTTCCCATGAATACAAGTTTGGACTCGTTAGTCCTCACACCATTTCTACACAACGAGAAGAAATAGATTCCGATTTTTAGGCTGAATTAATGTCAAACCTGCTCAGAACGTTTCAATGCAGAATTACAACTGACAAACTCTTTTTAATACCAACGTTGCAGGGGTAAAACTCTACATTTTAATCATATCAATTATATTTTCATTTCTATCAGTACTTATTTCTTTTTGTGTTCTTAGGCAACATTGGATGCTCATTGCAGTCAATTTGGATACTCCAAAGATTTATTTTTTGGATTCACTGCATGGATATCCAACAAACCAACCACGCATGATAGAGATTATCAATTCTTAATACACTAGATCCAACATTTTAGAACTAAATATCTAGTTATATAATTTATATTATCTTTTAATGAGGATTCTATTATGATATGGCGGTGTATGAATATCATCTAAAGGCTAGAATGAATCCAGGGCCTAAGGACGACAAGGCACATAAGATCTACAAATGGAGAATTATCAGGGTATATATAATTATATTTCACTATCCAAATACATATCAAAAAAGATTACTTATTTTTATCAATGTTTCTACAGTGTTTGAAACAAACAAACGACAAGGACTGCGGTTATTATGTTTGTAAATTTATGAAAGAGGTCATATTTCATGAACAAACTATCATCCCTGAAGAGGTATTTTGGAAAATAATTACTACTTAATTTAAAATAATTATTAATCCTTTGTGTATTTATATTTTTTTAGTACTACTATGACTGTTACAAAAACTCCTATTCAAAAGATGATATAGATGTGTTTAGAAATGAATGGGCAGCGTACCTAATGGAAGAATGTAAACAAATAGGATAATGAAGGTGAATTACTACTACTTATATTATCTTTATATGATCATTGATATCTCCCTTGTTTACACTTATTGAGCATCTATGATCACCCTTTCTTATGTTTCATATCCTTAGATTATGAAGAATGGTTTTAGAAATGATTTGAGTTTCTAGTAAAGAATAACTTAATAAGAGACTCTTATGAACTACTGACATACGGAAAACTGAGAAAATGCGTTCGGATTGTTTTGATACTCTAGTAAAATGATCCATGAGTCATTTGTGACGTGTACGAATTGACCGCACCACAATCTGATGCACGGTGTGACCAGAATGGCTAAAAGTGTATGATATCAGTTTCAAATTGACATAAACTTTAGAAAACAACACAAGTGACATACGTCAAACCGAGAAAAAATGTTCAGATTGTTTTGATGCTTTAGAAAAACGATCCATGAGTCATTTTTGACGTTTATGAATCAACCGCACCTCAATCCGACGCACGGTGTGACTGGTATGACTAAAAGTGTCTGATATCAGTTTGAAATTGGCATTAACTTTAGAAAACAACACTACTGACATACGGAAAACCGAGAAAACACATTAGGATTGTTTTGATACTCTAGGAAAACTATCCATGAGTCATTTTTGATGTGTACAAATCGACCGCACCTCAATCCGATGCACGGTGTGACCGGTATGGCTAAAAGTGCCTGATATCAGTTTCAAATTGACATAAACTTTAGAAAACAACACTACTGACATATAGCAAACCAAGAAAACATGTTCGGATTGTTTGTATACTCTAGGACACGATCCATGAGTAATTTGTGACGTGTATGAATCAACTTCACCTCAATCCGACGCACGGTGTGATCAGAATGACTAAAAGTGTCTGATATCGGTTTCAAATTGACATAAACCTTAGAAAACAACACAAGTGACATATGGAAAACTGAGCAAACACATTCGGATTGTTCTGATACTCTAGGAAAATGATCCATGAGTCATTTTTGATATGTACTAATCAACCTCACCTTAATCCGACGCACGGTGTGACCGGTATGGCTAAAAGTGTCTGATATCAGTTTGAAAATGACATTAACTTTAGAAAACAACACTAATGACATACGGAAAACCAAGAAAACACGTTCGGATTGTTTTTATACTCTAAGAAAACGATCCATGAGTCATTTTTGATGTGTACGAATTGACCTCACCTCAATCCGATGAACGGTGTGACCGGAATGGCTAAAAGTGTCTGATATCAGTTTCAAATTGACATAAACTTTAAAAAACAACACAAGTGACATACGGAAAACCGAGAAAACGTGTTCGGATTGTTTTGATACTCTAGGAAAACAATCCATGAGTCATTTTTGACGTGTAAGAATCGACCGCACCTCAATCCGACGCACGGTGTGACCGGTATGGCTAAAAGTGTCTTATATCAGTTTGAAATTGACATTAACTTTAGAAAACAACACTACTGACATACGGAAAACCAATAAAACACATTCTAATAGTTTTGATACTCTAGGAAAACGATCCATGAGTCATTTTTGATGTGGAAGAATCAACCACACCTCAATCCGACACACGGTGTGACCGAAATGGCTAAAAGTGTATGATATCAGTTTCAAATTGACATAAACTTTAGAAAACAACACAAGTGACATATGGAAAACTAAGAAAACGCATTCGTATTGTTTTTATACTCTAGGAAAATGATCTATGAGTCATTTTTGACGTTTAAGAATCGACCGCACCTCAATCTGACGCACGGTGTGACCGGTATGTCTAAAAGTATCTAATATCAGTTTGAAATTGACATTAACTTTAGAAAACAACAATACTAACATACGGAAAACCGATAAAATGTGTTCGTGTTGTTTTGATACTCTAGGAAAATGATCAATTAGTCATTTGTGATGTTTAAAAATCAATTGCACCTCAATTCGACACACGGTGTGACCAGTATGACTAAAAGTTTCTGATATCAGTTTCAAATTGACATAAACTTTAGAAAACAACACTACTGACATATGAAAAACTAAGAAAAAGCATTCAGAATGTTTTGATACTCTAGGAAAATGATCCATTAGTCATTTGTGACGTGTAAGAATCAACCGCACCTCGATCCGATGCACGGTGTGACTGGTATGGCTAAAACTGTCTGATATTAATTTCAAATTGACATAAACTTTAGAAAACAACACTACTGACATACGGAAAACCGAGAAAATGTGTTTCGGATTGTTTTGATACTTTAGGAAAACAATCCATGAGTCATTTGTAATGTGTAAGAATCAACCGCACCTCAATCCGACGCACGGTGTGACCGGTATGGCTAAAAGTGTCTGATATCAGTTTCAAATTGACATTAACTTTAGAAAAAAACACTACTGACATACGGAAAACTGAGAAAACGCGTCCGGATTGTTTAGATACTCTAGGACAACGATCCATTAGTCATTTGTGAGGTGTAAAAGTCAACCTCACCTCAATCCAATGCACGGTGTGATCAGTATGACTAAAAGTTTCTGATAACAGTTTCAAATTGACATTAACTTTAGAAAACAACACTACTGACATACGGAATACCGATAAAACGCATTCATATTGTTTTGATACTTTAGGACAACAATCCATGAGTCATTTGTGATGTGTACGAATCAACCGCACCTCAATCCGACGCACGGTGTGACCGGTATGGCTATAAGTGTCTGATATCAGTTTCAAATTGACATAAACTTTAGAAACCAACACAAGTGACATACGGAAAATTGAGTAAACGTGTTCGGATTGTTTTGATACTTTAGGAAAACGATCCATTATTCATTTTTGAGATGTACGAATCAACTGCACATCAATCCGACGCACGGTGTGACCGGTATGGCTAAAAGTTTTTGATATCAGTTTCAAATTGACATTAACTTTAGAAAACAACACAAGTGGCATACGGAAAACCGAGCAAAAGAGTTCGGATTATTTTGATACTTTAGGACAATAATCCATGAGTCATTTGTGACGTTTATGAATCAACCGCACCTCAATCCGACGCACGGTGTGATAGGTATGGCTAAAAGTTATGATATCAGTTTCAACTTGGCATAAACTTTAGAAAACAACACTACTGACATACGGCAAACTGAGAAAATGCGTTCGGATTGTTTTGATACTTTAGTACAACGATCCATGAATCATTTTTGACGTGTACGAATCAATCTCACCTTAATCTGACGCACGGTGTGATTGGTATGGCTAAAAGTGTCTGATATCAATTTGAAATTGACATTAACTTTAGAAAACAACACTACTGACATACGGAATACCGAGCAAACACATTCAGATTGTTTTGATACTTTAGAACAACGATCCATGAGTCATTTTTGACGTGTACGAATTGATCGCACCTCAATCTGACGCATGGTGTGACTGGTATGGCTACAAGTGTCAGATATCAGTTTCAAATTGACAAAAACTTTAGAAAACAACACAAGTGACATACGTAAAACCGAGCAAACGCATTTGGATTGTTTTGATACTCTAGGAAAACGATTTGTGAGTCATTTTTGACGTGTACAAATCGACCGCACCTCAATCCGACTCACGGTGTGACCGGTATGGCTAAAAGTGTCTGATATCGGTTTGAAATTGACATAAACTTTAGAAAATAACACTACTGACATATGGAAAACTGAGCAAATGCATTTGGATTGTTTTGATACTTTAATACAACAATCCATGGGTCATTTGTGAAGTGTACGAATCAACCGCACCTCAATCCGACGCACGGTGTGACCGGTATGGCTAAAAGTGTCTGATATCAGTTTTAAATTGACATAAACTTTAGAAAACAACACTACTGACATACGGAAAACCGAGCAAACGCATTCGGATTGTTTTGATACTTTAGGACAATGATCTATGAGTCATTTGTGACGTTTACGAATCAACTGTACCTCAATCCGACACACGGTGTGACCGGTAAAGCTTTTCATTAGATAAAGAATCAGTATTTATTAAATGAGATAAATCATCCAAAAACATATTGATTTTACATTATTCCCTTTCATTGTTATCAGAATGAAAATATTTGAGTTTATCATTTTCATATTTTAGTTTCACATTTCCTTATTAATGTATTCTTTCATATTAATATTTTAATTTATTTCATTATTGTATTACTAACAAAATATTTGTTTTCTTATATAGGTGAATTTTTTTCCTTGAGTTCGGATGCTTTGTTCGACAACAAATACTGTGGACGACAAATTTTGAGATTGGATCACGGATATCAAAGGATGAAACATTAATGTTTATAACTGTTGTTGGATAATTGTAATTGTAACCATGTAAAACATTGTTTGAAATGTATATAGCAGTGTGTTTTTTTGTATTCAGGATGTTAAGTAAATGTATATAGCATTGTTTGTCAAAATATTGTGTGCGGGTGCTATTTTGTGCAGGTGTGCAGGTGTACAGGTGCTGGTTGTGCATGTGCAGGGAAAGGTGCCTTTATCAGCGCTTTTCTGAGCGCTGATAAAGGACACCTTTAACAGCGCTTTTCGGAGCGCTGATAAAGGGGACCCCCCCCCCTTATCTACGCCGGCATTAACATCGCTTTTCTAGCGCTGTTAATGTCGGTTTTTAGCGTTGATAAAAGGTCAAGTTGTAGTAGCGTGAGACTTCAACTAAGGAAGTTTCCACTTTGTGATCTCTAGGATGGGAGATTATGATAATAGACCCACATGTAGGAAATCCACGTGTTTATATATTATTGGATATTCATGTCTATGACCATGTGTAATGATCCTTAGAATTTATGATTATTAATAATGCATTTCATGACTCATGCACTTGGATGTATTTTCGTAAACTGTGACGACATTTTATCACAGTGAGGTTGGGTACATTGGGTGACGAATGATATGTTATCATTGAATAAGTTGAGGAATGATTCGTCCCTTCTATCTTTATGAAAGTCGATATCTTCTCTCTTTGATTGAAATAAAGTTGTTGTATTAAATTTCATGGTCATGGTGTATGGGCGAGTTCATTTCAGATAATCAAAGAAAGATGCAGCAAGCATATAGGTTGATGATATGGGTGTGCAGCCTGCTTGACGAGATATCGTGATAAAGAAATTATATTACACTATGAGCGTTTGTATGTGGTTGTTTTCATTGTGACATATATTCTTCCTATGTGGGTGTCTTTGCTCATTGTTAGACAATAATCATGAACTTTAAGCAACCTCACATAATGCCACCGAGGAAAAGACATAGAGAGTCACACACAAAGTGTTTCCTTTGATCTTAGTTAATATTATTTATATTTAACAATTAGAATGAATATTATTTTATAGTCCGAGAAGTAATATTTATTCCAGATTTATTAAATGGTCGCAAATAATAAATAAATATTTGTTTGCAAGGTAATTGTTTAATTATGTGAATATATAATATTTATTTATCTCATATTATTCGTACTACAATAAATAATTATTTCTTTACTAAATAAATAATTTATTTAGTTGCGTGAATATTAAATAAATATTTATTCATCAAATTGTGAATAAAATATTTTTTTATTTATTGAATGAATAATATTTATTTAAATATTTATTCGAGAATTCAATAAATATTAAGGAGGACGAACATGCCAGATTTTGTCCGATGATGAATATTTATTTACCATATTGTAAAATAAATATGTATCATAGCGCATGTTAGCACACGCCATAAAATAAAATATTTATATTTTTTTTATTACATGACATGGGGTTTATTTTGAATTTAATATATTATTAAGGGAATTTGTGCAATAAATTAAATATCAAACCCTAACACTAGGTTTGTAAATAGTCTGTTATGTAAATCAAAGAAATGTTAATAATTGTGCACAACAATTTCCTCTCAAGATCTCCCGCCTCCTCTCTTCCTCTCAAGATCGAGAATAACAAGAGATATTCTTTCAAGACTAAAGAAAAATGAAGCGATCAAGGCGAACAACGCAAGATGATTAATCGGTCGTGTTGACATCGACGATTCATCGGTGTTTTACGGAGATCGAAGGTGCATGTGTGGATCACCGCTAGAGGGGTTTTGCTTTGGGTCCTCATTGCGTAACGACGATATGTTGATCAGGCTAGAACAATCACCATTATTAGCGAAGACGTATCTCAAGACTGAGGTAATCTTTCTTCTTATGTTTTAAATAAAATTATAAATTAATGTTCAAAGATCCTCTTTCTTTGTTCTGGCAAAATAATTTGTCAATATTCTTTGAAAAAAAATTGTTTTGTCATGACGTTCACGTCAGATACATTGCAAATAATCTGTTAAATCCGAAAAAAGTCGAGTTGATTATAGGCCCAATAGGCGCTTCCATTGTGTCCGGAACCAACAACTCCAATACCCTGTACTTGACACAACCCGACTACGCCCAGAAGGTTGCGGAATGCTTCGGATTATCGACATAAAAATTTGCCACCATAGCCCTAGCAGGACATTTCAAGCTAAGAAGAAGTCACCTTGAATGGAAGTTTAGGTTGAGTACATGGTGAAAGTTTCACATACATCGTTGATCAAAGTTTGATGCACACTATGGTTTGTACTTGTTGAGATATTGCTCAAACATTGAGAGTTGTTAACATATTTATGTCAAACTCAGGAAGAAAGCACTCCTTGAAGTGGATCCTCTGATACTTAGAAAAGTTAAAGACTTGATGCTGCTTTGGAATGGATGGTCATCTACAAGGTTTTGCGGAATTGGGACGTTGTTTTGTGACCCATATAACGATCCATTTATTATTATTTAATGTTAGGTAATTATTTCCCACCGACCGTCCTCGCCCTGCGGTGGTTCCGCCGGACACTCCCCCACCCCAACCACACGAGGGGAAGGTTATTACTTAACTGGCGGCAGGCGTCCGAAACTTCTGCGCGGGGGCTCCGTTGAATTTCGCTTCTCAGACATCATCACCGTCTTTCCCTCGGATTTAGCGGCATAAAATATCTTCCCATTCCTTCGGTCGAATCTGCTCCCGTTTCTTTCGCCCGCAGCATTGCTCCGATTCGTCGAGGATTTTAGGTAATTCCCCCTTTTGCGGGTGATTAATACTTGGGACGATTTCCGTTATTTTTTTGTGTTTTTTTTTTAGAGCGCGAAGGATGTTGATTGGAGTCTGATCCGTATGGTAGTCAGGTGGTTGAGATCCGGGTGCTCTGCATTGATTCACTAGTTTTCCCATATACCCAGCTTAGAAAAAATTAAGGTGATGGCCAATTGGGAATATCTTTGACCCACCTACGCAGTTGTTTTTTATGCATTGATGGGCACTATCTCATTCGATCCAACCTCATTAATCGTGTATGCGTGTGTGTGTTGTTTTTTTCCGCCAATCCCTTTGTCATCCCATTGATTTAAAGTCATAATTGAAATTCGCCCGAGTTTAAGAACACCCTTCTCGATGTGTTTTGCCGGTCAATTTATTGTTCTGTCAATTAAGGATTCATTATTGGTGGTGCTTGGTAAAATCTGATGTATCTGGCAGCGGGCGAACAGGGTTGGCCATATTTATGCAATGCCATAGGCTGGCCTAGAGGAATTTTGTGTTATCTTTGGATTATACTGGGATCAACCACTGGATGATTCTAGAGGTTTATTTTCTTGTTGAAACTCAACAGGAAATGGGACACCTTTGAATAAATTTGAGTCAACAATCATCATAGGAACTTTCCTCAAATCTCAGGGTCAATGATCTTCAAAACTTCCTGAAATCTTGGCTGGAAGAGTCCTGTCGTGGATTAGGTTTACTCCCTAATCCCATACATAATGTCTCATAAGACAAAAACATTACTCAATTCATTGTAGATCAATCTGGGTTCACCCATAATAACATGTTCATTATTATGTGCATTCCTATGTTCCTTACATAGCCTGAAGCTCCTCTGAAATGGGGAAAGGTGGATCACTTCACTGCCTGAACAGACTCTGCCACTGTTGTCAGATCTCCAAAGTATGAGTAGCTTTATATCAGTAATGCCACGAAGAATCATTCCTGGACTCATCATGGAGAAAGTGTAGTCAAAACCAAGGAGTTGGTTCTTCTAGATATATTCTGTTTGAAAAATTCCATATAACCATGACCTTTCTTTGCCTTTGATATCCAAATATTTTCAACAATTCCCAACCTTCAAATGTAGTTTTCAGGATGAAGTTCTGTTTCAATTCCGAAACAACACTGTTATAATGCTAAGAGGTCTCTGACCCCCTTGTGCTTTAGCCTTTACAGAAGTATGTTAGCCAAGATGTTGATCCTTTTGAAAACTGAGTATTGTTAATGATAATTGGTGTTAAATTCCCTGCTTATTTTTTTTGTTTCCCTTTTTTGTATCATTCAACACTGTTATCTTCTTTTTCCGAATCTCTTATGTGACTGGTTGACTTCCCTTCATGCATTCTTGTGCAGGTGTCTGTTGTGACATGGCTGCATACGCACCCAAGAACATCCTCATAACTGGAGCTGCTGGATTCATTGCCTGTCATGTTGCAAATAGGCTGGTCCGGAGCTATCCTAACTACAAGATTGTTGTGCTGGACAAGCTTGATTACTGTTCCAATTTGAAAAATCTCCTTCCCTCAAAATTGTCCTCAAACTTCAAGTTTGTGAAGGGGGACATTGGCAGTGCTGACCTCGTTAACTATCTCCTCATTGCTGAGTCCATTGACACGATAATGCACTTCGCAGCTCAGACCCACGTCGACAACTCCTTTGGAAATAGCTTTGAGTTTACCAAGAACAATATTTATGGCACCCATGTCCTTCTAGAGGCCTGCAAGGTCACTGGCCAGGTCAGACGGTTCATCCACGTGAGCACGGATGAAGTATACGGCGAGACCGATGAGGATGCTGTTGTGGGAAACCATGAAGCTTCACAGCTCCTACCAACAAACCCATATTCTGCTACAAAAGCTGGAGCAGAAATGCTTGTTATGGCTTATGGCAGGTCATATGGGCTGCCCGTTATAACGACTCGGGGGAACAATGTTTATGGGCCAAAGCAGTTTCCTGAAAAATTAATTCCCAAGTTCATACTTTTAGCAATGAGAGGGAAACCCCTTCCTATTCACGGGGATGGTTCGAACGTGCGAAGCTACCTTTATTGTGAAGATGTGGCTGAGGCCTTTGAAGTCATCCTTCACAGAGGAGAGGTGGGTCATGTTTACAACATAGGCACTAAGAAGGAGAGGCGAGTGATTGATGTGGCAAAGGACATTTGTAAGCTGTTTTCGGTGGACCCGGAAACGAGTATCAAGTTCGTAGAGAATCGACCATTCAATGACCAGAGATACTTCTTAGATGATCAAAAGTTGAAGAACTTGGGGTGGTCCGAAAGGACTGCATGGGAAGAGGGGCTGAGGAAGACGATTCAATGGTACACCCAAAACCCCGATTGGTGGGGTGATGTGTCAGGCGCATTGCTTCCACACCCAAGAATGCTAATGATGCCTGGTGGTTTTGAGAGGCGATTTGATGGGCCTGAGAATAATGATTCGGCACCTACTCATGCCCCATCAAGTGGCTCCCATCAAAGCCGAATGGTAGTTCCGGCTTCTAAAACCATCTCGTCTCCTCGAAAACAGTTGCTGAAGTTCCTTATCTATGGCAGGACTGGGTGGATCGGCGGGTTGCTTGGGGAGCTGTGTGAGAAGCAAGGAATTCCATTTGAATATGGAAAAGGGCGTTTGGAGGATAGGTCTCAGCTTGTGACAGACGTTCACAATGCCAAACCAACGCATGTTTTTTGTGCTGCTGGCGTGACAGGTCGACCTAATGTTGATTGGTGTGAATCTCATAAAACTGAAACGATTCGCACCAATGTTGTTGGGATGCTGACCTTAGCCGATGTCTGCAAAGAGCATGGCATTCTTATGATGAATTTTGCTACTGGGTGCATTTTTGAATATGATGCTGCACATCCGGAGGGTTCTGGAATTGGTTTCAGGGAAGAAGATAAACCCAATTTCACCGGCTCTTTTTATTCAAAGACCAAAGCTATGGTGAGCTTTAACAAACTCTTCTGGTTTTCTTTGTGAAAATATACTCTTACATCTTTATGCTGAGTGCGAGGTATGCTTTTTAGTCAACTTGATGGGTATTTATTCTGTTTATGCGTATTGTTTGAATCAAATAGACTTGCATAAACTGTTTGAGTGACACGGTTAGTGAAGTGGCAGTCTTTCTGCAAAAAAGTAGTTTGTTTATCTCCATATCCCTTACCTTTGTAATGCAGGAAGCCTTGTACAATAGAGCTGTTTGACAACACTTATCGAAAACTGATTATACCTCCTATCACTTATGATAAGCAGCTTGAAAACGCTTGCGATTAAATTTCAGAAGAAAACCATTTGATAAATAAGTTGCAAAAAAACACTTTCAATAAGTAGCAGATGAAAAACACTCACGATCAGTGTTTTCTGATTGCTTATCCTAAAGGTGCTTTTCTGCCTTTTATTTTAATGGTTTCTTCTGAGATTTAAATGTTTTTTCAGAAACAAAACAAAGCACACTTATTTTTTCAAATAGCTTATCAGAAGTGTTAAGTTTTAGAAGCAGTTTTCATCAAGTCATGTCAAGCTGAGCCTAATACTACCTCCAGTCTATAATATATGAGAAAAATCAGTCTTTTTTTCATGGTCCAAGTAATAAGTAGTAGTGCATTTAATTCCATTTTTTCACAAATAATCCCCATTAATCATGAGAGAGGATACAGTGTAGATGTTGAATCAATGGTGTTTTTTGAAAATGCATTATAAGTTTTGATAAATTCCACGTGTCTTATATTGAAATATTGCAATCAGGTGGAGGTGCTCTTAAAAGAATACAAAAATGTCTGCATCCTCCGGGTCCGGATGCCGATATCATCAGATCTCAACAACCCGCGCAACTTCATCACCAAGATTTCTCGTTATAACAAAGTCGTAAACATTCCCAACAGCATGACTGTATTGGATGAGCTCCTACCCATTTCGATCGAGATGGCCAAGCGGAATTGTCGGGGCATATGGAACTTCACCAACCCCGGGGCGGTGAGCCATAACGAGATTCTCGATATGTACCGCAAGTACATCGATCCGAATTTCAAATGGGTGAACTTTACCCTAGAAGAGCAGGCCAAGGTGATTGTTGCCCCAAGAAGCAATAACGAGATGGATGCATCAAAGTTGAAGGAGGAGTTCCCGGAGCTGTTGCCAATCAAGGAATCGCTGGTAAGGTACGTGTTCGAGGCAAACAAGAGAAACTTCTGAGCAGTTTTTGTTTCTGTGTGGTGGTGATGGTTGGTTTGGATCTCTTCCACGGGGTGAAGAATCAGAATCAGAATTAGAATCAGGTCAAAGCTGTGTTTAGTGTTTCTGGCTGTTGTTTTTATGTTCAATATGTTCAATGTTGCTGTGTTATTATTTCACAAATGGTTAGATGTCACAAGCTGTGTTGTAATGTGTAACATGAAATCTGAATTCTATCATTCTAAATTTTATGTCCAGATTTTGTTGTATAACCGTTTTTAGAATATATTATTTATATAATATTTATGTAACATTTAATAACATTTTTTTTAATTTGACATATGTATCAAATAATAAATATTCAATTATTAATTAAAAAAATGACTAAATATGTTACACTTAATATGTCATACAATAATTTCACATGTACATATGAAAAATTAATTCAATTTTATAAAGACAAATATATACAAATAATAAATTGTTAATATGATCATTTTAGATTTTTTATTTATCAATATTTAATATTTAATCTATCATGTTTTTAATTATTAAATTTCATTCATTTTTTATATTTATATTTAATATATACTATTTATAACTTTTTAATATATATATATATATATATATATATTAAATTTATTCATTTTTATTTGTTTAATATTTTTGTAAATTTATTCATTTTTAATATTTATTTATATTTATTGATTAACATTTAATATGTTTGTAATACAGTTGCAATTTGCATAATTAATATATGAATTCATTTTCATTTAAATGTATATTTTTTTAAATTATATAATGAACAATTCTAGTTCATTTTTTAATATTTTTACAGTCTATTAATCTGTTAATTAAATTTCACTCATTTTTAATATTCATTCATTTAATATTATTTATCCATTAATAATGTTAGTGTGATTTTTTACTTTTTTCTATTATTTCTTCATTTTAAATATTGACTAATTTGTATCGAGTAATGGACGTTAAATAAAATGTCATTTGTTTTTTTTAATTTAACATATGTCAAACTTGTGTTACATTAATTTCACTCATGTACGTAATTAATACCATTTTATATAGAAATACATAAACACATTATATTTCTGTAATTTATTCAATTTTTAATATTCATTTTAGAATTTTATTTATTAAGATAATATATTTAATATATATTATGTTTTTAATCTGTAAACTTTATTAATTTTTAATATTTTTATTCAATATATACCATTTATTACTTTTTAATAATTTTTCAAATTTTTTCATTTTTAATATTATTTGTTCATTAATAATCTTAATTATTTTTAATATTTTTGTTATTTATTCATTTTTGTCGGGAAATCGGTTGAACACCGATTGAAAACGTGAAGAATTTCAAAACCGTAAATGTTACACCAATCATAGGCGAAACACATCATTGATGAAGCGAGCATCGAATTTGCGTATGGCGACGACAATGACAAATAGAAATACAAATATAAGAAAAATACATGAATTAAAGAAAAGAACACAGTGTAGATCCCAAAAGTTCTCGTTATTTCATTAACATATCACCATATATATAGAGTACATGAAATTTAATCAAATGGTTGGGATTAATCCACACAATATCTAATTTGGAATTCCAATGATACGAGAATTTAGAAGGTTGACCATTATGAGAGATTTATTGGGAATTGAGTAGTAATCATTATTATCATAATTATGACATCCATTAAATAGTGTTTCATACCACTCCCATTTGGATGTCATAATTTCATGTCATGCTGCCTCATTAAAAACCTTACCAGGAAAACCCAGTAGGAAAAACCTGATGAGCGGAAAAAGAGCACAACGTTCCCAACTTCCCCTGGTTATATCGTTTAATTGCGTCTCCCGGACATCAATTAATATTATTATTTAATTATGTCTTTAAGTGGTGGGAGGAAGGCCATAGGTAAAACTAAATGGTCTTATTGAAAATTATGACTCACAAGGAATGCCAATAATTTTCATTAATTCCAAATATCCATAATAATTTATAACTCTCTTGGATATCTGTTATGATGTATGATTGACTCATTAAAAACCTCATCATGGAAAAACCCTTTAGGGGGAAAACCCTTGATTAGGGAAAAAGAGTACAATAATATCAAGTCCCTTGCCTCATTAAAAACCTTATCAAGAAAACCCAATGAAAAAACTTGACTAAGGGAAAAAGAGTACAACAATTACACCTCCCTCTCATAATGGTCATCACTATTACATTACAGAATGTCCATGATCAATTCATAATCAAAACATCTGGTTTTGAATTTTGGAATAATAATAATTTATACCCTTTGGATTTCAATGAATAAGGAAGAACACTACCTTGCATCGTAATATGATTTCTTGTTATTTGCAAGGTACGTATGCACATATGCATAAAATGTTCATTTATATTTAATCCTTCTGGGATAAGTAAGTTCTTCATCAACCCCTCGTGTATGAAATATATCACTCTTGAAAGGAAGATATTTAATTATTCATTAAGCGTAAAACCATTCTAAAATTTAATATTTCATCTTCGGGATGATTGATTCAAAATGCAAGGACATTCCACAATTTCATGATCAAGTAAGTCATTGATTTTAGAAAACTTTTCAAGAGTTTAGATGTTTTTCAAAACATCTTAATAATATGATGAATACAATGATTCGTAAAAACCATGAGATGACAAATTCAATTTTATATTCTTCCTTATATTAATAAGGATACATGAAATACATCTTATTCAGTTCACCCCATAATTTATCAGATTGGGTGAAACTTTTATAATTTTGAATATGCTTCAGGCATTTCAAATCCTTCAAGGATTCATATATAGACGTTGTAATCAATAAACACTGAAAACATCAATTGGAAATAATTCAAACATATAAATATCCAAATATACATGGAAGAATATTTATTATAATAAGATCATTAGTATTCAATAATCTTGGTATTTTGGGTAATTAATCCAAAACTTTATATGCTGAACATATAGTAAGTTCCTTAATATTTTTTGGCTCATCATTATGATGTGGATATCTGTCAAAAATCCATTGTTATCAGTGAGTTTTGAAAGCATTTAAAAATTCAAAAATATTATCAACAACATTAAATGAGATCTCATAATTTTTTTTCTGGTACCAGTGTCACTTCAGGGGCAATATCTAAAAAGATATAATGTTGTTGACCTATTTATTTTCCTCTTCAAGGGAAAGTATATTTATTGCTTTCTACTCATGATGAACAATGATTTTATATAATCAGTTCAACCACACTTCGGGTGTGTATAATCAGACAATTGATTTCCAACACTTTACATTCATGTATGTGTTGTGAGCATCTTGTCAATGGTTCTTCTAGACCACTTTATACATGGCATGTGATGCTTAATATTTATTTTAATCAACATTCATACCATGTAATGTATACTCACTAGAAGCAAATAACACATGTGATCATTTAGTGGATGCATCTTTCATATAGTATTTAAATGGATCACATGGTAGTTGGACACGCCCATATATACATCATAACTTGTTCTTCATAAATATATGAGAAGTTTATTTCCAAAATAGGTAAAAATGATATAAATAATTTACCTAAAAAATGGGTATCTCATGGTAAATTATCATACATGGGGCATTCATAATAACCTAATGAGAATAAATTTATTGATAATTTAGTAGACATGTATTCATTAAATAAATTCATCATCCCCCTGATAGATGTCCACTACATCATCAACAAATTGATGCTCATGTATACTTGAATCAATATCTTTCATTATAATTGATCCTGAATGGCCTAAACCATAATGGGTTTACCATTATTGATCCAATTATACATAAAAAATTCTTTATAATCACTCTTGTTACATATCGAGGTACCTCTTTATAATCACTCTTGTTACATATCGAGGTACCTCTTTTATCAAAACCATGCAATTCAATCACCATGTTTATGAACTAGAAGAATAATAACATCCACTTTAGGGGACAAAATTGAATGAATTACATGAGATGATATTGATAATTCATAAGCATATGATGAATAATATTTTTTCCCTTGATATTACTGCCACATGAACAATAATTGATAAATGAAGATATTCTTTAATATAATGTCAAAGGAAATTATTTTTATATCATCCTTCAGGGATGAATTATTTTATAAATATTAATAAATTCATTGTGCTATGTAAATATTTTTTATCATCAAACCACTTATAGTGGTTATATTATTATTATTATTTGTTATAAACAAATATGACACAATTATCATTCACAAAACATCATATTCACCTCGAACTTAATTTAAAATAAAATCATGTATATTTGCATTCACTCCAAGGGAATGAAATAAATAATTTAAAAAAATATTTTCATTCACTTTAGGGAACAAAATAAAATTATTTGTTCAGGTTTTATAGTGTCTTCAAGACAATAACTTGAATATTTAATTCAACAATTTCATCCACTTCGAGGATGAATATATATAAAATATATTTATTCTTGTTCTTCATGAACATTTATTTTCTCTAAAATTTTTTATAAGAAATAAAATGAAAGACAAACAAAATAAAAAAATATTGTATTTAAAATTATTCAAAGTAAATATCATCTCTATCACGAGCCTTTATACATCATAATCAAACTTGACACATTCAGGGTGAACATGGAATACGAGATATTAAATTTCATGGTTCATGGCATGATCAGAAAACTTTGGATTGACGTATGACATGTACACGATATTCATCATTCGACCACTTTGGGTGTCATTATTTTATTCTTTTATTTGATGAATAATATTTGTCTTGACATCAACCATGTCAGTTATTAATCAAACAAATCCCCTTCAAGGAATGAAGTGAAATTTATCATTCGTGAGTGATAGCTCTTCAAGTGCTCATTATTTTTCATGCAATAAAAGATTAAGAAAATCATATATTATTTTCAAATTTATCAAGAGGAGAAAAATAAATGTAACAATATCTTACATAGAAAATAAGACTCACCTATCTTCGAATAATTAGAGGTCAATGATAAGGATGATGTCAATATCATCATGATGTGAAATACAGAGAAGATGACCGTGTTGATAACGTGTTGTGAAATCGATCGAACACCGATTAAAACCATGAAGAATTTCAAAACTGGAGATATCAGACTGATCATAGGTGAAACACATTGTTGAAGAAACGAGGATCAAATATGTGTATGGTGATGAAAAAGACAAATAAAAATACAAATATAAGAGAAATACATGAATTAAAGAAAAGAACACAATGCATATCCCAAAAGTTCTCTCCATTTCATTAACTTATCACTATATATATAGAGTACATGGAATTTGATTCAATAGTTGAGATTAATCCCTAAAATATCTAATCCAATAGTTGGAATTCCAGTGGTCGAAGAATATGGAAGGTTGTCCATTATGAGGGAAATTTATTGGGAATTGAGAAGTCACCATTATTATCATAATTATGACATCCATTTAATAATGTTTCATAACAATTTTCAATTTTTATTTGTTTTTTCGATTTTATCCATTTTTAATATTTATTTATACATGTTTATTAATTATCATTTAATTTTTTTAATATGGTTATAATTTATATAATTAATATGCATTCATTTTCATTTTAACAAATATTCATTTTTATTTTTTTTAATAATCTATATAATTAATAACACTTATTCATTTTTCTAATATTTTTGCATTCTATTGATTTTTTCATTATTAAATTTCACTTTTTTTAACATTCATTCATTTAATATTATTTAGTATTATTTATTCACTAATAATGTTAATTATATTTTATAATTATTTTTAATTTATTAATTTTTAATATTTATTCATTCAATATATTTGTAATATATTCATTTTTAATATTTTTTATACATAATTATTCATTAATATATTTAATAATTTTCATATAGAAATATATTCATATATATATATATGTATCTATATATACAAATATATATATATATATAATATTTTTTTAAATATTATTTATATAATACAAAATATGTATTTACATTAAATAAGTCACATATTTAGTGAAAAATGATTTATAATTAAAAATTAATATTAATTAAAAATATTGACTTATTAGTATTGAGTAATGGATGTTTAATAAAATGTCATTTGTTTTTTTTAATTTAACATATATCAAACTTATGTTATATTAATTTTACACACATATGTAATTAATGTAATTTTATATAAAAATAGACACACACACATTATTTATGTAATTTATTCAATTTTTAATATTCATTTTAGAATTTTATTTATTAACATAATATATTTAATATATATTGTGTTTTTAATCAGTAAATTTTATTCATTTTTTTTATATTTTTATTCAATATATTTGATTTATTAGTTTTTAATATTTTTTCAAACTTATTCATTTCTAATATTATTTGTTTATTAATAATATTATTTATTTTTTAATATTTTTTCAATTTATTCATTTTCATTTTTTCTTTATTTAATATATTTGTAATTTTATCCATTTTTAATATTTATTCATACATGTTTATCTATTAACATTTAATTTTTTTAATATGGTAGTAATTTATATAATTAATATGTATTCATTTTCATTTTAACATATCTTCATTTTTAATTTTTTTAATAATCTATATAATTAATAACACTTATTCATTTTTAAATATTTTTCCAATCTATTGATTTTTTAATTGTTAAATTTTACACTTTTTTTAACATTTATTCATTTAATATTATTTAGTATTATTTATTGTTCCCCCAACATGCAGATGGGGTGTAGGGGAGGATGGGTTTGAGGTCACAGGATCAAGTCCCAGACTGGTGCGTGCATTGTAATAAAAACCCACAAAAATTAGTATTATTTATTCACTAATAATGTTAATTTGTTTACTTTTCTTTTTAATTTATTCATTTTTAATATCTCTTCATTTTTTTGTAATTTATTCATTTTTAATATTTTTTTATACATATTTATTCATTAATATTTAATGTTTTTAATATGGTTGTAATATACATATTTAATAAGAATTCATCTTCATTTTAATATATATTCATGTTTAATTTTTTTAGAAATTTATATAATTAATAAAAGTTATTCAATTTTTTTAATATTTTTAAAGTCTATTCATTTTTAGTTATTAAACTCTACTCATTTATAACATTCATACATTTAAGATATTTCATTCATTAATAATGAAATTAATTTCTACTTTTTTTATAATTGATTCATTTTAATATATATTCGTTTAATATTTTTTAATTTATTTTATATAGTTTTTATCTGTGCTTTCTAAAAAACATTGATAAATATATGTTTTTTCAGCGATAAAATAAAAAGCACTGATAAAACATATCTTTATCAGCACCACCTCTTAGCTGATAAAGACGTATCTTTATCAGCGCTAATAAGTAGCACTGATAAAGATATGTTTTATCAATGCTTATTTTAGTGATGATAAAACCTATCTTTATCTGCATTTTTTTTTGGAAAAATGCTAATAAATTCCTTCCATTTTTTTAAATAGAACCCTAATAGAGAACCACATCGCTCGCACCATTCAAGCTCTCACAGAACTGAAGGAATCGACACTCTCACAACCCAAGTTATGTGATTCTTCATACTCCTTTTTTAGTTTATCTTGCATTGTTTGTGTGTTTATAAATTTTCCCAAGGGTTTGGATGTGTCGTGTGATTTGCAAAACTTGAAGAAGCTTGAGACCCATTGATCCGAAACGCCTCATGCTTCCCACCCTCACGTTTAACATACCATCTCCTATAAAATTTTATTCCTGGGGAATCATTTTAGTTTTCTTTTAACTGGAATGACTAATATTTGAAGTAGGATATGATATATAAACCTTCCATAAACTAGGGTCCAGTTAGCCCTACCTTTCTCACATGATATGAAAATTTTCAACCTCAATATCCTTTTTTAGATTAAACATTTTTTCAACTAGATAAAATTTAATAGGTATACATCATGTATCTTTACATTTTCATACTCATCCATCCTTGGTATTACTTTTAGTTGAATAAACATCTCAAAAATTTATTATGTTCCTTTAATAGAAACATTTGATAACTATCAAAACATGAATTTCTAATTGAAACATTTAGAATTTATTCTATAGAAACTACATCTCTTCAAAGAACATTTGAACTTATTTTAAGGTTTCTAATATACTCTACTTGAATTATCCCTACAACCTCCACTAAAGTTTATTTTTCTTGACTCTATTAACTTTTGAAGTAATCAAATTGAAATCTACAATACCAACTAGTTTAATTTTTTTTAAAACATTGTTATATCTTGATCAAAATCCATTTTGTTATCAATACATATAAAGACCTAATCCACTTATGAAATATGAAAAAATCCTAAAATATTTTTTTTTAATTTTCTTTCCATTTTATATCCACCATGCATTCATACATAATCTTTATCATTATTCACTTATCATAAAAATCCTTGTTGAAGTTGGTGTCCTAGAACCAATTGTTTGTACATTGATTACATGAATATTTAATGTATTTAAATATTAAACATCTTATTACATATTGTTCATTGTTCTATATGGATATAATTTAATAATGTCCTAGAGTATTTATTGCACTAATAAGGTCATAGCATTTCTCCGCTACGATGAGAACCTTGAAGTGCTATGACAATATTCTTAAATATAGTTCTGCAGTTGGATAACATACTATGATGGGACACATAGTATATAGACTGTCAGGTGAAACTACTCGTAAGAAGATGAGACTTCTTCTCATGAAGTTCACACTTGGTAATCTCCAAGACGATAGATTATGTGAACAGACTCACCAGTAGTAATTTTGCATGTTTTGGTGTCATCAGATATTTATATCTATGAGCATTTGTAATGGTCCTTAGAATTTAAGATTATCATTAATACGTTTCATGACTCGCACACTTAGATTTTCTGACGAAAACCATCACGCCATATATTAGTGGGAAGTAGGGTATGTTGGGTGCGTCACGAATGACATGTTATTAATGGATAAGTCGAGGAAGAATTTGTCCCTTTCATTTATGGAATTTTATATCTTATCCCTTTGATTGAAATAGAACCATCACCCTAAATTCCATGACCATGGTGTAATGATGAGTTTATTTCATGTAGTCAAAGAATGATGTATCAAGCATATAGTTGGATAACACTATCATGAAACTTTCTTGATGAGATATTGTAACAAAGGGATTATATTGCACAGTGAGCATTTGTATGTGGATGTCATCATTATGACTTTAAGTTCTTTATTTTGGGTGTCTTGACCCATTGCTAGATAATAATCTTGGACTTTAAGCAATCCCACCTAATGCCAATGAGAAAGAATCCTAGAGGGTCACACACTAAGTGTTTTTGGTGGTCTTGATTAAATATGAATTTTAATTTAATTAATAGAATAAATATTATTCTCAAGATTGAGGAATAATTTTATTCAAGTTAAAATGATTGCATAAATTAAATAAATATTTATTCACCAGATTGTGGATAAAATATATTTATTTGTTTTATTAAACATTTAATAAATATTTATTTACCATTTTTTAAATAAAAATATTTATTCAAGAGAATAAAATATTTTATTTGGGTGTTCAATAAATCATAGAGGAGTTCGAATGGACCATGACCGTGTCTATTGATAAATTAATTATTTACAAGTAAATAAATAATGTTTATCCAGTTGGCACAAGAAATATTAATAATACTATTATCATTATGTGACATGAGATTTCATTTATGATTCCGTTTTTCGCAAGTTGGCACACCAAAAATAACAGTTCTATTATTGTTATTATGTGGCATGAGTTTTCTTTAATAGTTATAATTTCATTTAATTGGTGTTTCACAATTAAATATTGTAACTAAAACCCCATGTCGATTAATAGGCAGGTACATCTATTGTGCTAAACCTTGGTTAATTGAGAATTGTTGAGCCAAACATTTTCTATCTTGACTCCTCTCATCTCTCCCTCTCAAGAATGAGAGAATTTCTTCAAGACCGAAGAATGAGCGATCAAGAACGATCGACGCAAGACATTTTTTCCGCCACACTAGCACCCAGAGAATGAGTGACATTGATCAGAGACCATTAGAGCATGTGTAGATCACCACTAGAGGGATTCTACTTTGGATCCTCACAAGTGAAACGATGGGAATCTGAAAGGGTCATTCTGGACGATCAACAATCATCCACGAAGAAAGTACCGAAGACCCAAGTATTAAATTTATTCAAAAATTATTAAATTAATTATAAAAATGATGTGTAAGATCCTCTTTCTCGAATCCAACACCATTATTCTCTTTGTATAAATCTTTGATTTCAATTCGTGGATACTAGCATTCATTGTCGTATTGATCCCAAATTGGTCATCGATTACAGTAAAAGAAAATTTGGGCCCTCCCAGCCACCACACTTTCATTGTGTCAAGATCCTTCAAGTGGTATCAAAGCGAGCTCATCATCATTTATAGTTATTTAAATAATTCATTGATGATTTACACTTTAATAATTTAGTTTTTCAATTCATGTTTAATCATTCCTGTAATCTGAATTTTGATATTTGTTCTTCCTCTTTTTGTTTCTCATAGATATAGCAGAAATGAATAATTTTTTGACTAAAATTAAATCGAGGATCTCATCAGGAGGCGCCAGTGATTTTTTCCAAGTAACACAATAGTACATGCCATGGATTTGGAGTTACACACTGTGTAATCTTCCATACACATCGTGTAATCCAGATTACACACCATTTAGTTGTGTTCAATACATCAAGAGTAATTCAGAAATTACTCAAGTCATGTGCATTAATGACATGTGGTGTAGTTAATTCTTACACTGCGTGTTGACCAAGACAGATTGGAACATGGTCATCTAGATTACATGCCATATGGCCCAATGGACACGGCATGTAGTCCCTTTGGGTCAAGGGCCAAACCGTGTATCCCATACACAACTAATACGATTGGTAACTATGTAAACCAGAGACAACACAATGTGTGGACCACTGAACACGCCATGTACTCCAAGATTTCGTAAGTACACCTCACACGCTGAGTCCCTAGGTGTGTACTTTGGATAAGACGGTGAAGGCAGTACACGCTGTGTAGTCAGAACTACACACCGTGTACTTTACCAAATTACATAGAATTAAAACTTTAATGTTTTTTTAATGTTCATAATTACATATCATATAGATTCGAACGGTTGTTCACTGTGTTACCTCCAAGGTTATGGATGATAATCTCAGGGAAATTTAGAAAGGGATTAAGATAAAAGGAATGATTAATTAAAGATAATAATTAATCAATTCAAGTGTGATTTATCTTAATAAGAATTATTAAAGAATTGAATTCTAGTTTTATTAAATTTGTAATTCATTGCATGTATGTGGATGATCATGAGTTAGACCAGACATTTGTATGTGATTGGTTTCCTTTTATTTTATTTTAAATTAAATTGTTGGTCTGTGTGCCATCTCTCCTCATTAATATGTAGGGTATGCGTGCCCATGGTTTTTTTTATGTAAACCCCCTTTTTTAACCCTCACCTATGCATGAGTTAAAAATCATATGTAATATATGGAGCTCCCAAGATAGTGGAGGCGGTTCAAGCTAGAGCTAAGACGAAACCAATCCCAGGAGATACAATGGTAGACAGGTGGAAAGATGTAAACACGAACCCAAAAGGTTCATGGTGTTTCTCCCCTAGGCCAGGGTTAGTTTATCAATTGCTAGATAGACTAACCATTAGACAATATCATGATCATTCCCTTTAATTTATTTTATTTCTTTCAGTTTCATGGTTTATCATTATGGATGTGTTTTCACGATCACATAATTGATGAATTAAACAAGCATGCAAGATATAACTAAAATAAACCAGACTTATGCATAAATATTATCAAGACGTGGTTAATCACTTAAGCAATTTTTACTTAATATTAACAAGCATGTGATAAAGATAATAATAAATTTATGCATAAGAGATAAAAATCCATTAATAAAATATTAAGTCAAACTAAGCCTTCCATTACTTGATTAAGGTCAAGACTCAATAAAACTATGTGTTTGAACAACCCTTGTTGGGACACTTAATTTTATACAGGAATCCCTTATAAAAGTTTCAGGTTGACTTAACAATATTACATCAATAGGAGTAGACCTTTCTAGACTTGGTTTAATATTGGAGGCAAGTGTTGAGGAAATCCAAGTCAAGATTTTAGGATTGGGGGGTCCACTCAATGGATCAAGGATCTGCAAGCCCATAGTTGGAAAATACCTACCTACCCAAATACCTTCAAATAGCTTGAATAACCCTTATTGGAATTATGCAAAGGGGAATATGGATCCTTTCCACTAGAATGTCCAAGAAACTAGACATTCTAAGTTCAATGGTGAGGGCCATTGGGACTTGATAAAATAGTGGGAGACTTAATAAAATTAATTTATTACCTCTCGTAAAATTTAATCAAGAAATTTCTAATTATATAGTCTTTTAATTATAGATTAAAAATGAAAAAGTTGTCAACCACACTATCCCTATGATCAATACTGGATAAAAACAACATCCTCACCGACAGTAACTTCCAGGAATGGTTTAGATGCCTTTGGGTTATTCTACTCCATGAATGTAAATATTACATGTTGGAGTCCTCATTACCTGATCCTCTTTCCCAAGAGGCAAGTGATGAAGAGTTCTTGGTCTACAAAAAACATATGAATGGCGCAGTCGACGTTCAATGTTTGATTTTATCATTAATGTCTAGTGAACTCATGAAGTCTCATGAAAACATGGATTCCTATATCATTCTTGAGAACCTCTATGGTATTTAATATGAGAGAGAAAGATAAGAATGGTTTGAGATCTCCAAGGCACTCTTTCAGAGTATGTTAGGAGAGGGTGTCCCAGCCATGCCTCACGTAGTCAAGATCATTGTCTACATTGAGCATTTGGAGGTTCTAGGGTTTAAACTCCCCAAAGAACTGGGTACCAATCTCATTCTCGCATCAATCCCTTAGAGCTTCTCCAGTTTTGTTGTGAATTTCAATATGAAAAAAATGGAGGATTATCCCCCCACCTCATGTGCCTAGGGTTTCCCCTCCAAGATGCCCCTCCCCTCCTCCGGCATGGCTTGGCCTCGACGATGACTGTCTCGTCTTGACACATCGTCGATGGGTGATGAATCAGCATTGTCTGACTTTATTCTTGGATCGGCGATGGGTTTATTATGCCTTACAGCTTTAGGATCTCACCTCGGATCTGGTGTGTTCGGCATCGACACCAATACGCTCAGAGATGACTTTGATGTTCTTGGATTTGGGATCTCATCTTGGCATCGGTGTGCATCGACTCCGAGTGGTCCGGATTCAAGATCTCGGCTCGGTGACATCTTTGTTCCTTCCAACTCCAATATCTCATTGTGGATTTGGGTGCTTGGTGTCAGCTCTGGTGTGTTCAGTGAAAGCTTTGGTGTGCCTTTGGCTTTGGGATCTCGTCGTGACTATGGTGTACTTGGCATCAGCTCTGGTGTGCTCAGTGCCAACTTTGGCGTGCCTTTCAGCTTCGAGATCTCATCTCGACTTCATCCCAGATCAAGGTCAGATCTGGCATGCTATGATGTGGTCGGGGTCAGATCTATTGGCTCATAGGGTGGAGGCCTTGCGTTTTGGTTCTTCTGTAAGTTGTTTCGAGGTTTTGATTTGGTGAAGTTGGGATCTTGTTTGATTGGATGTGAATTTGGTGGTATCTTGGTGGTGTTGATGGCTTGGTTGGCTGTGAATCTGCTAGAAAAATGATGGTTGATTGTTTTTGGAGGTTAAATAGATGGACTATTAGGGAACCTATACAATCTACAAGGTTTTTATTAAGATGAGGATAGATCTGGTCATCTTCAATGTTCATAAATTTTTAGATTTAGAAGATTGAGATGATATGGAATAGCCATCAGTACCAGGCCCATGCATTCTTTCATAGGACAACTTACTGAGCAACCATGGTTTAGTGGAGGTGTTCCTTAATGATGTTGATGCTGGGTAGAGTCACTTCTTCTTAGTCTTGTTTTGGGTTGCAACCCTCTTATTTTTCGAATTTTGTTAATGTATTGATGTCCTTGAAGTCTTGGTTTCCCCCCTTTACCCTTAAAATGGAGATTATCAAAAATCAATAAAAATATTAGCCTTTAGGCCATTTAGTAAATATGAACAACATTGAGAAGTCTCTACCAGATATTCTTATCCTCCTTCACCAAGTGAACAAATACATGAAGCGTGAAAAGCCTTCTGTCTTTATGGTGAATATGAGGAAAGGTAAGGTGAAGATCTTTAAGCCCAAAGCTTCTTCACACCCTTCCAAGAAAAGGAAGATCAAGGGGGGCATAAGGGAACCTAAAGTTGTTTTTTTCACATGTGGAAAGAAGGGCCACAGGAAGAAAAACTACACCCAACTAAATAAGCAAGGGGAAGATTCATGTGAATTTTTTATCAAGTGAAATTTATCTATTTCTACCAATTGGGTATCAGATATAGCATTTGGTGATCAAATATGTATCCAAATATAGGAAATAAGTAGATTCAAGAAAATGACTGAGGGGAGGTAGATTTATGAGCGGCCAACAGAGCTAGACTTGCTGCTGTAGCTGTCAGGGACTACCACATCACGTTGTCGAATGGGATAATCTTGGTATTAAAAGGTTATTATTATGTGCCTTATGTAGCCAAAAACATTATTTCTATATCCAGACTAGATATAGATAGATTAATTTTCATCTTTGGAAATGAATGTTTCTTCTTTTATAAAGATAACATTTGTTTTGGTAAGACACACTTATATAATGGTCTTTACATGTTGGATTACACAAACCAAGTAATGGCAATCAATAACAAAACTACTTCACATGAATCATGCCACACCCAAATTTGGAATCACTGGCTAGGTCATGTAAATGAGAAATTCTTGAAAAAGTTACATAAAGATGGATATTTATATTCTTTTGAACTAAAAACACTTGGTGTATGTCATGCATGTTTACAAGGAAAAATGACCAAATCCCCATTTAGTGGGAAAGGTGAAAGAGCCAAAGATCTTTTTGAATTGGTTCATACCGAAGTGTGTGGACCATTTCCAATTTAAGAAAGGGGTGGGTACTCATACTTCATAACTTTTACTAATGATTTTAGTAGATATGGATATATATACTTAATGTGGTATAAGTCAGATTCTTTTGATAAGTTAAAGGAATACAATAATGAAGTTGAGAAGAATCTTGGTAAGAATATTAATAAACTACACTCAGACCGAGGTAGAGAATATCTTAATCAAGACTTCATTGATTACTTACAGAAGTTTGAGATCCTATCCCAACTCAGTCCTCCTTACACACCCCAGTGGAATGGTGTAAGCTAAAGGAGGAACCATACCTTGTTGGACATGGTGATATCAATGATGAGTCATGCAAGTCTTCCATTATCCTTTTGGGGATATGCGTTACAAACAGTGGCACACATACTAAACCAAGTACCAACTAATTTGATAAATGATATTCTATACGAGCTTTGAAGTGGAATAAAATCCATGTTATTGAATTTACATGTGTGGGGAAGCGAAGCGTTTGTTAAGGCATATTCAGGTAACAAAATCAAACCCTGAGGCACAAAGTGTACCTATACGACCCCTCAGAAAAATGGTTATAGTGGAAAGACATTCCATATTCCTTGATACAGAGAAAATCTTCAAAAGGGATAGTGGGAGCAAGATATAATTCTATGAAGTCGAGGGTCAAGGTACATAAGAGTTGGTATAGGAGCACATTCCACAAATCCCCATGGAAGAAAGATCTATTATAGAGACACAAGTACTACCTAGGAGTACAAGAAAGGTTAGAGAAATAGAACGATATGGTTTTCTAGTTACTGAGGATAGTGAATCACTATTATTTGATAATAATGATCCTCTAACCTACAAGGAAGTAGTAAGTGGAATAGACGTTGCCAAGTGGCAATAAGCCATGAATTATAAAATGGATTCCATGCACCAAAAACAAGTATGGGTTTTGGTAGATCCTACAATAGATGTAAAGCCTATTGGATGCAAATGAGTATTCAAGAATAAAATGTACATGTAAGGACAAGTGAGTACCTATAATGCATGACTAGTTGCAAAAGGGTTTAAACAGCATCAAGACATTGACTATGATGAAACATTTTCACCAGTTTCAATGATAAAATCCATCAGAATTCTATTGTCCATTACCACTTACCATGATTATGATATTTGGAAAATGGATTTCAAAACATCCTTCCTTAATGGGAACCTTCAGGAAGATGTTTATAGTACCCTGCTTTGATTG